>CABFVZ010001806.1:13318-45154 GCA_902151445.1 Timema monikensis | reverse complement strand
CCCCCCCCCCCCTTGGGATTGATTACATACTGCATCCCTTTCCCCTGTGGATCAATGATCTGACATCTTTCCAAAAAAATTGTTAATCTTTAACTTTATAATGTTTATGAGGAATAAATTTAAACCGATTGTTTGTAATTAATGAAGTCCTAGTAAGACCCATAGTTCCCTCTGTCTGTCTGAAAGGTTGTGTTGCTCTCTTGCTCTGTCGCGAGTTAGTTCAAAGCTCAATCCCCCCTCGTAACTGAGGATTGTGGTTTAATCCAGGTCTGGGGATTATGGGGTATTACGCTTTCACTCTGTTTTACTACGACCCGCTCCAGAGGATCACTGGTCGGAATAGTCGTTTGAAGAAACCGGTTTGCAAGTTTTTTCTAAACATAAATTTGTAAGGAAAAAAATGAAACAATTTAGAGAATATTCGGTGTTCAAAAACTACCTACAGTAATATAAAAATTTATATTTCCTCTAATGAATAATGGCAAGTCACTACGTCCTGACAAAAAAACAGGTTCTCTTTCTCTCCTGGTGGTAAGTCTCGACTTGTATTTTTTTTAAATTTAAAATTATAACAATCATACCCGCTTCGGTGGTCGCGTGGTCTAAAATCTTACCCTCTTGTTAGACTAAACGGCTTAAGACGGGGAGGTCGGGGTTCGAACCCTGCTTGGTGCACTGAGGATAGTTTTCCACTCTGCCTACACTCAAATGCGGGTGCACTTTATCTAAATTAAACCTTCCTAATCCCTATCATTTTAATGTAATTAGTACTTAAGTGTATAACCCGAACGGGTAGTTAAGACGTGGTGCTAAAAATAACAATGAGACTTTATAAAATAATAATAGTAATAAGACGTTGATTTCAGACTTGCCACCCATCCGGGCTATCAGCATATTTACACAAATGTAGGAAGAAGGTAGAATTTTAGAAGAAATGTAGCCGCATTTGCGTGGAGGAAGAGAAGGGGGATTTTTGTATAAAAATATCCTTAGAACGGCTAGTTGTGATTCGAACCCCAACCTAACCGTCATATGCAATTCAAACCAAATACCTTAATCCACGTATCCATTCATGTGAAAATACACGTATTTAATTTTAAGTAAAAGGAATAGCGTTTTACAGATTTAAAAAAAACGACAATAACTTATACTTATTCCATTGTATTTGGTAGAATTAGCCCTTTTACTTAAAACTTTGGTAGGCCTTACCCTTGTTCCCTCTATATAAGAACACGTCTGCGTGGTCTAAGGTGCTACTATAGCACAGACTAGACTGCTGAAGATGGGGAGATCGTGGTTCGATCTCATTGCGATGCACTGAGGGTGATATTTCCTAAATGGTTATCCACTCTCCCTCCATGCAAACGCGAGTACACTTCCTCTATATTAAACTTTACTAATCTCTAACATATTTACTCCAAACATCATTACATAGGCTTATAGCCCAACCAGGTGCTAAAAAAAAGTGCTATATCCTGTATTATGTTGTGTGGGTTGCCTAGTTTTTACAACCTTATATGTTTCGTGAGCTGATTAGTTATTACACTCTTTTTTCCCTTCTTATGCTAAGAGTTACTTAGTTATTAAAAACTTTTCTCTCATTTTATTTTGCGTGGATTGTTTTTACAATTCCTCCAATATATTTAATAAGAGTGGTTTAATTATTACTGATGGTTAAATCATCACACACGATTTTCTATGAGTGAGAGCCAAACATTTTTTTTCAGGAAACGTATTTTCATATACTTTCCACGGTTATTTTACATCCCACAATCGACATGAGAACAACGACCTCTACTTTTATCCCGAAGAAAGCTGTGCTACGGATTTTTATCGCTCAAGAAATATTCGTAAACTTCGGCTAGGTTTGAACCCATGATCATCGGGTCATGAAGCGGGAAATTTATCCCTACTCCAATGAGTTCGACGAGTGGCCTAGTTATTACATCCTTATCTCCATCTTAAATTGCTACAGTGGCCTTGTTATTACATCCTTATCTCCCTCTTATATTATAACAGTGGCCTTCTTATCACATCCATATCTCCCTCTTATATTATAACAGTGGCCTGGTTATTACACCCTTATCTCCATCTTAAATTGCAACAGTGGCCTTGTTATTACATCCTTATCTCCATCTTAAATTGTAACAGTGGTCTGGTTATTACAGCCTTATCTGCCTCTTAAATTGTAACAGTGGCCTGGTTATTACATCCTTATCTCCCTCTTATATTATAACAGTGGCCTGGTTATTACACCCTTATCTCCATCTTAAATTGCAACAGTAGCCTTGTTATTACATCCTTATCTCCCTCTTATATTATAACATGTGGCCTTGTTATTACATCCTTATCTCCCTCTTATATTATAACAGTGGCCTGGTTATTACACCCTTATCTCCATCTTAAATTGCAACAATGGCCTTGTTATCACATCCTTATCTCCCTCTTAAATTGTAACAGTGGCCTGGTTATTACAGCCTTATCTCCATCTTAAATTGTAACCCCTCTTATATTGTAACAGTGGCCTGGTTATTACAGCCTTATCTCCCTCTTAAATTGTAACAGTGGCCTGGTTATTACAGCCTTATCTCCATCTTAAATTGTAGCAGTGGCCTGGTTATCACACCATTATCTCCCTCTTAAATTGTAGCAGTGGCCTGGTTATTACAGCCATATCTCCCTCTTAAATTGTAACAGTGGTCTGGTTATTACAGCCTTATCTGCCTCTTAAATTGTAACAGTGGCCTGGTTATTACATCCTTATCTCCCTCTTAAATTGTAACCCCTCTTATATTGTAACAGTGGCCTGGTTATTACAGCCTTATCTCCCTCTTAAATTGTAACCCCTCTTATATTGTAACAGTGGTCTGGTTATTACAGCCTTATCTGCCTCTTAAATTGTAACCCCTCTTATATTGTAACAATGGCCTGGTTATTACAGCCTTATCTGCCTCTTAAATTGTAACCCCTCTTAAATTGTAACAGTGGTCTGGTTATTACAGCCTTATCTCCCTTGTTATGCTGTTAAAGTGACTTGTTATTAAAATTATATTTTCCGTCATATTTATAATGCCTCACTTACTAAGACAATTTTATGTTCCTGCTTGATTTTCTCCATGTTGTTTCTTTAGATGTAAAAGGTTGTTTGAATTAATAATTGACAAGACTTGTGTTTACCTTATTTTTTTTAAATAACTCATTACTGTTATTAATTGGAGAAATCAACCAAAAACTTCAATCGTAATATTAAAAAAAAATACAGATCCCAGACTATGCAACTCTAAATCCCTGTCAAATGGTCTTGGACCCTTTTCAGCAATTGGTAAAAACTTGTTACAATTTGTATGGTTTTATTTACGTGCTTTTTACACTTATGTACCCATTACAGTTGCCCGTTGAAAATTAAATATAATCAATTTTAAATTAAATAATATTATTAAAAAACATTAAACCCGCATTGGTGAAAACGCGGATGAATGCATAAGTCTCGAATTGTCATGTTTTACCAGTGACGGGGAGGTCGAGGTTCAAAATTGGGTGAAATGGGTGTAGTTTGTTCCTTAATCATATTTTCCTCGCCCCTCTTTCACACGTGTCGGATACACTTCCTATAAACTCTACCCTCCTCATTTCTACCCATAGGACGGGAAGTAAATCTTAAGAGTACCAAAAAATAACGCATCAAAGTTGACATTTCCGTTTCGTGGAGGGAGGATAGGATGTATTGTTTACTTTGAGTGTCAAGTAAGATGAGACAGGGTATCGTGGCGGTGGGAACTGTCAGCTGCCCTGGAGAGCCACCGAGGATGGGGGATGGGGGGTATGGGGAGGGCTGTATGAGGTTACCGACCCCGCACTTAGAGGGCGGGCCGGTCGTAAAAATCGCCCTGATTCGCCTGAAGAATAGAGTTGGCGGATGTTTTGAAACGAAAACTATGACAATTTTTTCGGTAAACAGGAATGGATTTTAATGTTTGTAAAAGTACTTTTTAATTCTTTTATTAGTACATTTAACCCCATGGTTTACATTAAATATTCCTTAACGGCCTTGTTATTATTTATTTTTATTCAGCACCGCGTCTTACTAGCTGTTCAGGTTATACTGATAGGTGACAATTACGCTAATGAATTAAGGATGAGGATGGTTCACTTTTAGATTAGTAGTACCCACATTTTCGTGGAGTGTTAGTGAAAAAAAAAATTGAAGAAAAGATTCTTCAGTACACCTGACTGGGGCTCGAACCCCGAGCTCTCTGTCATCGGCAGCACCCTTGTAATTAGTATGGTTCAATCTTGTACACACATTCAGAGTTGCATCTACCAGAAACACCCTCCAACGAGTTATTGCGGTATAGTCCTAAAAAACTGTATTTTAATTACAATTATTTAACAAGTGTTGAATTTTTAAAAACAAGTCTCCATTACCTTTGGTTACCTATCAAAGTGAACGACTTTATTTTAGTCACTGCCCCCGCCCCGCCCCTCCCCTCCCCTATACACATACTATGCATTGTGTCAACCATTGAGAAAGTATAACGCTTTGCCAAATCCAACCCATCGAAATAAAACAAACTGGCACATGCGTGAATACGCTTTCCTTTTAGGTACCTACATATTTTCATTGGTGGTTTTAACATAGACCAGACACACTTAACTCAACCATGTCAAAATTAAGTCGGATCAAATCTATAATCAACCTTGTACTACAACGTCCTCATCCTAAAATGACGCCACAGTCACATATTAATGGTGTTCACATCCAGCGCAGAGGTAGGCAGGGTTGTTGACGTGATATACGACGTGCGTTTGTTTAGTGTTCATCTTTATTTTGTGAATAGTTAGAGCAACTGGTTTGTGTGTGTTTACATTCACAGTTTGATGCATGCTTAGAAACAATCCGGTGTAAGAATGATTACATCTATAAAATACATTTAATTTAAACCACTTCCCTCAAACTAATTTTCTTAACAAAGATATTTTATCCTACTTTTGTTTGGGGGACAACTTGTATCTCTTCTATAATTAGACATCACAGAAAATGAGAAACTGCGCTAGTACCAAATTACTCACAGGTTTTACTAATATTTGCTAGTTTAGCTAACTTCAATAGGGAAACATCGCCCGTGCATACGTGTATCAGACAAGTGGCAAGGCTCACTCAGCACATACCTTCCTCGTCCCCCCATGCTTCTGACTTGTCCATTCTCTTTGGACACGTTTCATCAAACAAACGTACTGTATAAAACTACTGGAAACTACTGTATAAAAAAATTGTTTCCTTTAAAATAATCACTGTTCAAAGCAGTGCTTCTCAAACTTTCCAGGTTTACGCCAACTTTGTGAAGGGGATTAGAATCTTGGGGGCACCCTTGTTAAAATTATCGGGGTTTTCCCCCATCTTTTTTAAATAAACAGGAATATATCAGAGTAGCGTGTTAAACAATTAATAGTTTCTTATTTTTTAACTATTTAAAATTAAAGAAAACATTTTACTTACTCCCTTACCGATTTAATTGAAAGATATAAATAAAATAAATTGATAAAATATATTTATAGATTAATAGTTTGGGGAATAAATAAACTAGCACACTAGTCAACCACAATGTGAGAGCAATAAAAATGAATACTACAGTCATCATTAGGAAAACAATTATTATTAATGTTAGAACCCGCCTCGGTGGCGTAGTTGGCTAACGCGCTAGTTTTGTGTTGAGCCAGACTGCCAAGGACGGGGAGATAGAGGTTCGTATCTCGCTCGGGTGAACTGGGGATGATTTTTCCTAAATGATTTTCCAATATAACTCCATGCAAATGCGGGTTCACTTCCTCTATACTCAACCTTCCCAATTTCTAACCCATTAGCGTAATAATTAGTACTGAAGCGTATAACCCGAGAGGGTAATAAGACGCGGTGCTAAGTTTTATTATTAGTATTCTTTTAATGTGAGACTTTCGATTGATGTTTAGAGCACAAACGTTTGATATATAGCTAAAAGGTTGACAACTCAACACGCTTATCATCCTCAAGACTTGGCAGTCTAGCTCTTACTTTGGATTTTATTGTTGCCATAGCTCGGAGGGCTTACTTGTACGAATAGAAAGTTAATATGGGCAAAAGTAGGTCTGTTAATTTATCAGTAGGTTAGGGTACTCCTCCGCCAGTCCAAGCAAAAAACAACCAATGATGGTTCACTCTTCTTGTCAGATATAACCTTTAGTGTGAAGGCGTCAAGGTGTTTCGCATCGGATGCCATGGCACGAGCATATCAAGGCAACACTAAAAGATAACCCGCTTCGACGGCCGCGTGGTCTAACGCGCTACTCTCGCAGTAGACTAGATTACCGATGACGGGGAGGTCGAGGTTCAAATCTCGGTCGAGTGTACTGAGAGTGGTTTTTCCAAAATAGTTAATCACGCAAATGCAGGTACACTTCATATGTATAATCTCCCTGATCCCTAAAACCATTAGCATAGTTACTATATAAGTGTGTAACCCAAACGGGTAGTAAGACGCGGTGCTAAAAAAAACTATCTGAAAGACAAAACTTTCTTCCGTTTATTTATTTTCATAATTTTGTGCTAATATTTTTTCTTTTAATTGGCTTAGTATTCTCCCGCCCCCCCTCCCCCTCAAAATCTTGGCTGAGAATTCCTGGCACACACAGTACAATTTCTTGTACAGCATTTTGTAGCCTACAAGAAATTTAACAAAATCTTGGCCACTTTGATTGCACACTAGTTTTACCTGAAGACTGTTCACACGGCAATTTTTATGATTACATATAATATTCGAACAGTACTATGGATTTTTTTGCCCTTTTTTATAGCTAAATAATCATTTAATAATTAAAAAAATAGTATTTACTCTAAAACTTTCTTAACCAACCCTAAAGATTATCAATATGAATAAAATATTATTTTAAAATTGTATTTTGTTATTTTTAAATAGTTTAAACGATCAATCATATATATTTTTTAAAGTCTTAACAGACGGAGCTATTGTGTTTACATATCAAAAGTCGTACAATAAAAATGGCCGATACATGACTTCATTGACTTGTTCTATTTCTTTCAAGGTGAAATATCTCGACGCTGCCAACTGTGCGATATGGATACTACTTGTACTATAAATAATCTAAACTTTTATTTCAACATGGCCTTGGAGATATTGTGCTAAAAGTAATGTCTAACTTCTGGTGTAAATAACAATATAATGTAATAATGATTAATTTCTTATAAAACATAGGCCTATTGATCAATGTTTTCGAGAATTAGTGTTTTAGAATCTGAATTTTAGGCTATGATAACCCACCTCCCTCATCCCACATTAGACTTAAACTTTAGATTTCTATGAGGTCGAAATTATTAACTTATATGTGGTACGGTCGATTTTGAAAATATTATAATTGCGAACCTATAAGAGATAATTATAGCCACTTATGTACTAAGCGGTCCTTTTTTTAATTTCATAGAAACAAAAGTATTATCATTATTATTATTAGCACCGCGTCTTAATACCCGTTCGGGTTATACTAACTTACGCTAATGTGTAATGGTAGGGTGATTGTGAGATGAAATGAATGGACCTACAGTTTAACGTGGAATCCGAACCACGGTGGAGGCCTGGCATTCCCCACATTCACAAGATGTCTTGTCAGAGGTGAAAAAAGTATAATCATACCGGGAAAAATACATTCGGTACATTTAGGTTCGTGTACTCTAGACTAGTGTTGACAGCCTTGTTGGTTCTGACTATGTATTTTATTGTTTTAAAATCGTGTTTTAGGAGAGACTGATATAATTTTAACGTACTTAAGATTAATTTTAGTTGATTTTCTACAATGGGTTGCTGCGCAGCAACCGTCAATGCAAGGCTAACAAGGCTAACCTTGACTCAAGGTGGCGAGTGCGTTTATATGCAATTAGAACGTCATACGAGAACCAAAACGTCATCATTAAACAAGAGCTACGTAGAACAGGGGAGGCTGAGGAGCATTTGCACCAGAAAAAATACATGCTGAAGTCCTTATACTTTTTTTTACACTAATATTATAAGAACATTCAATACAGACAGATAATTTTCACAAGAATAAAATAACAAAACAAACGGGTAAAAACTCACATGTTGAGGGGCTGCGCCTTTGACAAATGTCGTTTATTCAGATTTAAAAAAATCAGCAATCGTAATTTAATAACTGATGGTATTTGATAGATTGTAAAACGAATAAAGAATAATATAAAATTTCCTCGTGGGGCTCGAGATAGCTACGGCGGAGCCCAGTTTGAAATATGCTGGCATAGGAAAGGGGGCGTTCCGTAATGGTTGTCTCGTGGTACTGGCGTCGGGCTCGTAATATACTTATTGTCGGGTGCACTATGAGGGAGGGAGGAGGGTTCGTCCAGTGTGTGAACGATCACTTTAGTTTTTCAACACCCCCTCACCTCTCTAACGTGAGCGCATATCCTCTAAACTGTTCTCACCCCTTCCATTAGAGAGCAAGTCGTTAATAAGTTTTTTATTAAACGTAATAATTAAAGAAAAACATAACTGAAATCTGACCTCCCTGTCGCCATCAAACACAAACAAGATGAGGATACGTCATAATCCTTGTGCCCACCGATGCTGGTACTTATTAGAGTTGCTGATTACTAGTGTTCGATTTGCCCCAGTGGGCATGCTAGGGTGCCAACTTCGTCTTGTCTGGGTATATATATATATATATTCTCTGCTGATAGGGGTTTTAGTTTGTACTTTGCCAACCCTGCCTTCACTCAAATCCCTGTTGCATTTCCTCTCAATTATACCTTCCTCGCCCCTACCCACTCAATGTAAATATAATGCGAACAATTAACCCAGATGGGCAGCAAGACGTTGAGCACGCACATAGTTTCCATTTCTCTCTCCGAGCGAATACTGACGCACAAACTAGAAACTTACTAAAGTCATCTGGTTTTCTTGAGGTGGATACTGACAACAAATTATTTGACTCAATGCGGAAGGGGGTAGGTATACTTACCCCCACGGAAGTCCGCTGGAAACATATAAAGGTCGACGACTCCTTCCGCTTCTAGTATACCACCCGCCCTACCCTCCATCGCTGTCTCCCCAGAGAGCTCCGAGAGATGGGTTTAGCTCTTTATTGGAGTTGGCGTCCCCGTTAGGACGAGAGGTTTTACTGGCGCATGCGCACAAGCCTTCTCTGGCCGAAGGTGACGTAAACCACCCTCGGGGATCACTTGACAGACGGAGATACTTTTTTATGCCCCGTATACACAAGTGCTTATTTTTGTACATCAATTAATTAACTATCATGGACACTTGTACTTAATTTGGTAGTAGTGGGGATCCTAGTTTTCAGCGACGTGTATTAAGAGATATCTTTGTACTGAAAAAATGTTTGTTTGGAAGGATTTTGATTAAATCTATTCTATAGATTTATTTCTAATTTAAAAAAATATGCTGGACTGTTTCTTAATATACATTTACCATTTTTAGACGAATGGTTTCCTGAAAATAAATCCTATTGTGTTAGTAAAAATAACAATTCCCTAAGATGAAAACAATAACCATGTGAATGCGCGTTGTATTTTTTTTCTTTCATAGTAGCTACTTTTCTGGCTATTTTGTTTTGGTGGACGCCGTCATTATTTGGATAAGTTTCTATTGAATAAAGTTTGAAAACATGGTCCTTGTAAATGGGGCATCATACTGTCCACGTGATCATGGGGGTTGACACTAGGTCTAGGATACATTGGTAGGCTATTATTGTTGGCGGCTTATAAAATACTGCAATACATATTTCATAGTTAATACTGTCACCCAGATAATATTTAATTATAATTATCTAGGCGTTCCAGAGATGGATATTTTCCTGTAAAAATGTTGAATGATTTAAATCCAGGTGAAGGGGAAGTCATAAAGGCTTTGGTTCTAAATATCTGACCTGCAGCAGATCTAACTTTAGTGACACGTTCAACCACCAAGCGGTGTTATACTTTCAGGATGGACATAGGCTATATTTACTTTCTTTCGACCCTCCGAGAAATCGAACTTAATATTTTGATAAAAGTTGACGTTTAATGACCCCGTGAAATCGAAAAAGTGATTTTAGCGATTTAGTCTGTATCTCTCCCGGACTAGAGCCTAAACCATTTTACCGATCGGGCTTAAGTTTGGTATATAAGGTTCCGCTGAGGATTTTTTGGAATTGGATATCCAACCCTAAAATAAAGGTAATTTACCGAAGGGAAACAAAGAAAAAAAATCTCGAAATCTACTCTAACGATTTTGATTACGTTTTGTATCTGAGAACTATTTAACATTACTAACAAATGATAACTCTCTATTTCCCATGAAAATGACTTTTGGGTGTGCTTAATATAAGCGGGAGTTTTCAATTTTGGTAGTATATCTAACACTATTTGAGATACGAAATAACTTATCATTGTAAATTTGTAGTAGGCCTACTATTTAAAATAAAGATTTTTATTTGAAATAGGTTATTTTTTTTTAATAAAACCAACAGTTTCTGACTTTCAAGCATATATGTGTGTGTGTGTGTATATATATATATATATATATATTAATTATAAATACTATTTATATATATATATGTATATATATATATATAAAATGTATAATATTTTTTATAGAGTTCTTTGAAATGTGAACCTGATTGTTATGCTCTTTGGTGAAGAGAGATGTTCTTTGGGGAAGTGTTTCTGCAACAATATATATTATGTTGTTCCACAAATATTACAAGTTTTTAGAAAAGTTTCTATTTTAAGGTAAAGTGAGAGAAAGTGTATCACTTATTTTTCCTGTAAAAACCCAGTTAAATTCATGGTGTTCAAATATTATGTCTTAACCAAGCGGTCAATCGTTGTATTCTTCTATTTTAGTGTATAGTTATTTTTTCTCTGTCTTGATCGCCAAATCAACTGCAAATTCTAAGAGTAACCACAGAACAAGTCACTTTAATTCAATTTTAAATCCAAAGAGAAATTATGTTTGGCTTTGATTGATTGCTTCATATTAACAGTTTAGAAATTAAATAAATAGTGTCTATTTGAAAATTAAAAACTGCACATATTCCACATTTTATTTGATCTTCCTTAGAAATATTCAGATAAATAAACGACTTCTCCAAATAAAAGGAAACTTAAACTCCGGAGTATCAAAGGAGATAAATATATAAATAAAATATAATGTATATTTGTGTGTAAACGCTGTAAATTCAAGAGCAAGAAACTTTGCATAATTGCTTGGAATACCCTAAAATTGTGCACTTTGGGTGTATTTTTTTAACTTCTAACCCTATTGAAATGAAGTCTTAACGCCTTGGGCCGCTGAGCTGCCAGTCTGGTTACTTCAAAACCCAGGAATCTGAAACATTGAATTCTTATTATAGGAAACTTAAGATTGAAAAATTGATAGTTTCTTTATTATATACATTTTTTTTGTGAGCCATACACCTTCGATCGCTTGATCACCACTTCGGTTAACTCAAAAACCAAGGGGGAAAAAAAGCTTAAATTTGCCATAGATAAACGTGCCTAAGGAAATAATGATGTGTGCATCCTGGGCGTTTTATCTTTACGCTTAGGGGTAGTTTTTAAATTACGTAAGGCTTTTTTTTTTATTATTCTTGACCCCACCACCTCTCCACACGTAAGTAATCGTAAGAATTTCCCATCACAACTCTACCCTCTCTCGTAACGCTCTCTCATACGCAATTTTTTTTTACGATTTGGCAAATTATAATTTTGAATCGTTAATTATTTTTAAACACAAGGATTGGTTATAAAGCGAGTAATATGAAAGCTTAGAATAATTTAATTGCTGTAAAATTAGGTGTAACACATCATAAGTAAATGAAATAGAAGTGAAATTTTATGATTTATCTATTTATTTTCTGCAATTTTTTTTTTAGATTTCTTTTCACTATAAAAATTGATAAAAAAAACTTACGTAAGGAAGTACTTAACCCCTTCTCCCTCAAAAACTCTATTGTAATTTAAGGGCTTCCACTTTTATTGCATTCTAAGTTTGACAGCCTAAATCACTTGATAAGCTATGTGGCTAACTCCAAAACCAGGAAAAAATGAGTATATTATTATTTATTATTATTATTATTATTACTGCGTCTTACTACCCGTTCGAATTATACGCATTGACGCTAATGTGAAATGGTAGGGTGATTGTGAGATGTAATGGAGGACCTACAGCTTAACGTGGGATCCGAACCACGGTGTAAGCCTGGCATTCCACACATTCACAAGTTTTGATTAATACACGTCATTTCAGAGGTGAAGGAAGGGTTTGGCAATCGGGTAAGTCTGTGCCGGGACCGAGGATTGAACCCCGAACCCCCAGCACAGAAGTCAGACACCTTACCCCTGTACCACCAGGTCACCTATACTATATACTATTCGTTTATCTTGCAAGAAAACCAGCTTACCTTGAATTGTTTCACTATGGTATGTTTTATTAGATAGGGATATAAGGTACTCCGTCAAGATAAGGATAGGGCTATATGGTACTCCGTCAAGATAAGGACGAGTGCTACTATTCAAGGTTAACGAAGTTTACTAATATGGAAACTTTATAATGTGTAACGCTTTTCGGTGGCCGCGTGGTCTAGCTCGCTACTCTTGCAGTAGGCTAGACTGCCGATGACGGGGTGATCTAGGTTTGAATCCTGGTCGGGTGTCAACATTTTTTCCACTCTCCTTCTATGCTAATGCGGGTATACTTCATATTAATAAAACCTCCTAATCCCTAAAATCATTAGTGTAATTGGTACATAAACGTATAACTCGAACGGTTAGTAAAACGCGGTGCTAAAAGAAAGAAAAGAAGATAAGAGTACACATTACACATGTAGTTATTTTAATCTCTGCATTTATTCATGCCCGCTTCATTGGCTGCGTGGTCTAACAAAGGCGTCACTCGTGTGTTATACTATTATAGTGGCCTGCTGATAACGGGGAGACCTATCTTCGAATCCCGGTCGAGATTATTGAGCGCAGTTTTTCCTAAATGGTTCATGTTCATATCAATCACTTGTTTGGCTGATAGTCGACATAATAGTAGGTTGGTTGTTCACACGATAACAGTTGGCTTGTATCGAATTCACAACTGGATTATGTATGGAGACATTTCCCGTGTGCACGGGACATCAAATAAGAGTTAAATAACTGCAGGCGACGTATTTCTGCTGTAGGCCCACTCCAAGTTATTCAACCCGCTACCATAAGGGGGCGGTTGTTTTTGTAATGGGGGGAGCAAGGGGGAAATGACTGGATTATTCACTCAGGTTGCGTCATCATCCCTCGATAGGAGGTATTGTAGTAAGTTGCCGGAACAGGGGGAAGGGACAGTTTAAATTATGTAACCGAGAGTGAAATTAGCTCATATTATCCTCACTCACTAGCAGGATGGACACATGTTTTTAACGTTTCAAGATTATATTTGTGCAACCGAAATGCTGAGATGCATTGCAGGCGCTAACTACTCTTAAAATATGGCTAGTGCCAAAATGGAAATTAACGGTATCAATATGACTTTATGGAATTAAAGTTTTATGATTTTTTTAAGTGTTATAAACGTACATATCTTCCCTACAAGAAATAAAGTAGTTTGGAACTATTTTTTTTTCAAACTGACAACGCGATTATAAGTTAAATATTTAACAAAATTTGTAAAATAATGTTGGAATATATAATCCCATGGATCAAATATTAGCTACAGTAGCCGCATGGCTTCTTTGGTGCTGACTGACAGCTCACAGCTGACTTCTGACAGTCAACATTTAGGTATATACCTAAATTTTGACTGTCAGAAGTGACAGCTGCTAAACACATATTTTTGCAGATCATATGGTTTGGCTCAGGGATACATAATTTGGTCTGGTAACTTTTCAAAGCTGTCAGTCAGCACCAAAGAAGCCATGGGGCTACTGTATTTTACTTACATTAGGTTTGTTCTTAGGAAATGTGATTCTCAGTAGTTTCTTTGATTATTTTTGAAAGAATAGTGTGGGGGACCGCGCTTTACCCGCCGTCCGAGCTTTCCGCATATTTATTATAATGAGGTAGGGAGGAGGAACGGAGAACGAAAAACTATCAAGGAAAAACACCATCAGTTTAATTGACTGGTATTTGAACCGACTTATTCGACCCGGTAATCGAGACTCTAGGGATGTGAAAAGATTATCGATATTTTACTAATATCAATATTTTCCTTTCGATACTAGTAATTTTACTCGATACTTTTTTTTCGATAATTTTACATATATTAGCACTCACACTCCGGTATCGGATCGGTATAGAAAGAAACAACTTTTTTGCCGTCTTCACTCATGCTGGTATTAAATGTTTACTAGGATGGACTGTTGAGAGAGAACAAATTACACTTTCTCAATTCTCACTCATTTTCTGCAGGACAAGAAAGAAGCAACTCTGACATTCAATCTCTTTTAGTTAATCATAATTCATAACGGTTCTTTCATCTTTGTTCATCAATGCATCATGATGCCTAACCGGGCGACGAGGCGAGTGGCGACAAGTCTACTAACAACTACCCCTTACTTTATCAAAGAGCACGTTCATCACGAACTAAGCAGCATACGTTTTTGTAGAGCCTACTCTTTATAATTTTCAGTGTTTAACTAAATATGAAAATATAATTATGATGCAAAAATTGAAATTAAAATTACTAAATAAAAAACCAAACTTTTTCCAGATTAAAATGTCGATACCGGTACTTACTATTATCGATAATTTTTATTCGATATTAGTACGGTATCGATATATTTCTTCCAATACTTTTAATGAGTAGGCCTACAGTAGCGGATACTTTTATTTTGATACCACAGACATAATAATAATAATAATAATAATAATAATAATAATAATATTTATCACCACCATTCGGGTTATACGCTTTAAGTACTAATTACGCTAATAGTTTAGGAATTGGGAAGGTTGATTTAGAGGAAGTGAACCCACATTTGCGTGGAGGGAGAGTGGAAAACCATTTAGGAAAAACCACCCCAGTTCACCCGACCGAGATTCGAACCTCGATCTCCCCGTCCTCAGCAGTCGGGCTCAACACGACAAGCGCGTTAACCAACTACGCCACCGAGGCGGGTACCACGGATATAGACTAGGCGAGATTGTGCGGGGGCTACTGATTACCATTGCTATAGAGACCATGTTCCTTGTTCCATGTTCCTTATTTTACCATGATCCTAAGAATATCGAAGAGCGCCATATTATAATAAACTGTTCCAAAGACTGCAAGTCATCGCGGGACACTTTGCATTATTTCTTAGTCCCGTGTCTCCACTGTCGGGGCCTATATGCTGTCTCAGCTTGGTTTGTTCTTTAGGGTACGGCCAGACTGAGCGCGCGAGCGAGCGAGCGAGCGCGCGAGCGACTAAAATATAAAATAGAACACATTGGTTGTAATGGGGGTGGCCACACTGGAGCGAGCGAGCGAGCGAGCGCGCGAGCGACTGAGCGCGCGCGCTTGAAAGATAGAACTGGTTCTATTTTTCAAGCGCGCGCGCTCGACCCGGTACAGTCTAGTTTACAGGCGCTAGGCAATATTATTGTATGTTGGTTCATTGAGTGCTGGGGAAACTTCTCATTTTGACATGATATTTGACTTTTTTCTATCAGTAATAGGTTTAACACACTTGCTATTAATGGCCCGGTGACCTGGCGGTCTAGGGGTAAGGTGTCAGACTTCTGTGCTGGCAGCCGGGGTTCAATCCTCGGTCCCGGCACAGATTTATCCGATTACCAAACCCTTCCTTCACCTCTGGCAAGACATCTTGTGAATGTGGGGAAAGCCAGGCCTCCACCGTGGTTCGGATTCCACGTTAAACTGTAGGTCCTTCATTTCATCTCACAATCACCCTACCATTACACATTAGCGTAAGTGCATATAACCCGAACGGGAAGTAAGATGCGGTGCTAATAATAATAATAATGGCCTAATTTAATTGGTAAGACCATAAATAATATAATGTATATATGTAAACCCGATATGTTAAAATACTTCAATATTATAATCAAAGTAGGCCTTTACAAATAAGAATCACCATTAGTTTGGAGAGAGTATGAAAAAACCACAACAATAAATAAGTTTTAAAAATCACCTTCAGTTCACTGAGCCAAGATTCGAACCTTTGCTTCCTAGTCAAAAGCTATCGAGTGCAACGCACCATTCCGCCACTGGTGCGGCAAATCTGATTTTAAAACACTTCAGTACAGTACCATACGCATTTCTCAATTTATTAATTGGATGCACTTCTACTTTTTTCTTTTTTATAAATACACAATATTTTCTGTAAGAATTTTCGAGGAGCAGAGATGTACTAAGTGTGTTTGACAGATACATCTTCTCTAACTAGGGGGGGTGGGGCGGTGACCTAGTGGTCTAGGGGTAAGGTGTCAGACTTCTGTGCTGGCGGCCGGGGTTCAATCCTCGGTCCCGGCACAGATTTATCTGATTTCCAAACCCTTCCTTCACCTCTGACAAGACATCTTGTGAATGTGGGGAATGCCAGGCCGCCACCGTGGTTCGGATTCCACGTTAAACTGTAGGTCCTCCATTTCATCTCACAATCACCCTACCATTACACATTAGCGTAAGTGCGTATAACCCGAACGGGTAGTAAGACGCGGTGCTAATAATAATCTAACTAGGGTCCGCTAATTACGCGCTCGCTCGCTCGCTCGCGCGCTCGCCAGTTTGGCCACCCAGTCGCTTGCGCGCTCGCTCGCTCGCTCGCGCGCTCGCTCGCACGCTTGGCAGTCTGGCCGAACCCATTCGTGGTCCACGTATTTACACTAATGGCTTTAGGAGTGGCCCATACTGAAGAGGGGGGAGGGGGATTTCGATTGATTTAAACATCCCATCCATCCACGCCGGTGAGCACGTGGTCTATATGTCAAGGCCATTTAGTCTGGTTTGTTGCTGACGGAGAGGACGGGATTAGAATCCAGGCTGGGTGTATTGAGGTGGGTTTTTTTCTAAATGGTTTCCCACTCTTTGGAACATTTTGTTTAAATTCTACCTCCCTCGTCTTTGACTCGAAAGTGTAATTAATTTAGACTATCCCTGACGGTAAGTAAGACGTTGCATAAACCAGCTCCCCTCTTCCTCCGAAAGAATGATGTATTTTTGTATTCCTCCTCATTACCTTGGCTGGTGGCTTATTGGAATAAAATTCGGAACACCAACAACCACAATCATGGTACGGTGCACCATACTGACATTCTCTTGCTTGTATCCTAATGTAGGGACATTTAATAAAAAAAAAAACTCATAAGATTTGTGAAACGAAATCATATACGTTGTTGCAAAAACACTACACCAAAGAGCCTAACTGAAATAACATGCACTTTTACAGAAACAATTGAGGTGACCTGGTGGTCTAGGGGTAAGGTGTCAGACTTCTGTGCTGGTGGCCGGGGTTTAATCCTCGTTCCCGGCACAGATTTATCTGATTACCGAACCCTTCCTTCACCTCTGACAAGACATCTTGTGAATGTGGGGAATGCCAGGCCTCCACCGTGGTTCGGATTCCACGTTAAACTTTAGGTCCGTCATTTCATCTCACAATCACCCTACCATTACACATTAGCGTAAGTGCGTATAACCCGAACGGGTAGTAAGACGTGGTGCTAATAATAATAATACAGAAACAATTAGAAAAGAGGAACATCTCTATCTACAAAAGAGCCTAACAATCAAATTCAGTTGTCAAAGACCTCCATAAAAAATAAGTATGTTTTCTTATAGCTAAGAAACTATTGATTTTATAAAATAATATTCTAAATAAAAGATTTTAATTTCGAATAGTACTACAACTTCACAATTATAAGTAGTTTGTATCTCACTGGAAAATTCTGCTTATATAAAATACCCTTAAAGTAATTTTCACGGGGAAATGATAACTGTCAATTTATTTGTAATGTTACATAATACCTGGCTATAAAATTTAATCAAAATCGTTAGAGCGGTTTTGGAGAAAGTTAACTTTTTGTTCTCTTTTTGCCCTTTATTAAACTACCCTTAATTTTATTGTTGGATATCTAATTCCAAAACCACTTCTAAGGAACCCTATGACAACCCTAGATACAAATTTTCAGCCAGATCGGTAAAATGGCTAGGCTCTCTAGGCCGATATACACAGACAGACGACATCGCAAATACCACATTTTCTGTCTCAGGGTGTCATGAAACGTCAACATTTATCAAAATCTCCCCCCCCCCTTCACACTACTTCTCTCTCCGTGGGGTAGAAAGAAAGTAAAAACACTTAAATCGCTTTAGGAGGATTTTTTAATTCTCGGCATCTCCGTTTGGGAAACTTGACCACGAGCCATCAAAGGAAAGACCCCCTTTCCAAAATACATCTCGAGGGAACTGACTTTGGTAGAAAGACGTGGAACACAGGCTATCAGTATCGAAAGAGTAAGAGGAAAACGTCGACAAAAAAAATAATTGTTTTTCTCGTACAACTGTTTTATCTAACTTGGATAGTTGGAATGCTAGAAAAACCAGCTTCTGGCTTTAGCTCTCCCAACTTTATTGCTTTACCCACTCGGGACATGTAGTACGCAATGACCTCTTTTTTTTTTGTTCGGAGCAGTGGCGTACTCAAGGAAAGGGCAAACACCCCTATGATTGCAAATAATATAAAAGCTTCTAAGGCATGAAGTACAACAATAATGTATAACACTCAACATATTTTAAGAACAGACTAACTTCTTGATTTCGTTATACACTTTAAAAGTGCCCTTAAAATTCCAAATTGTAAATAGTACAAAATAATAGTTTCCCCTCCATCCTTAAGAGTGAATACTATGGGTGCGTCTATGCTTGGGAAAGCAATCATGGAAAATAATGGAGACCTCCCAATTAGGTAATTATGTGAAATATACTTCTTTATTTTTTATTTCCAGAAAACTGTCCACCTAGCCTATTTAAATGCAACGAATAAACTCAAGATGTCCCACGTTTTGAAGTTTTCTCTAAGTTTAATTTATCTTAAGGACTCAAAAAAAATTATCAAACAAGTTACAATAAAGCGTCTCAAATTCCCTCTATCCAGGATATTTGCTATACATTTGTTATTTAAAGAGTTGTATATCTAGTAAGCTTGAAGGAATTGTTAAAAATGTATATTCTACACATATTAACTGTAGTTTCTTATATTCATAGAACAATTTCTTAGTATGTAGGCTAGTCTACACATGCTGTATTTTTTTATATTCATAGAATTATATTTTGTATTTACTGACCTCTATACCAAAGTACAACTTTTTACTCACGACATTCTATCATTTTATTCACCATTAATCAGAGCCTCAAGCAAAAAAAAAAAAACACCTATTTATTCAGCAGTAACAATTATTTTCTTTAGATCGCTTTCCGCCAATTATAAATTAACATTTTCAGGTGGATTTTCAGTCGCAAAAATACTAGAACGTTAATGTGCTCAGTCAAAGTTCGTATTAAAGCGAAATTTCTGTGTCTCGTTTTATCGCCGTTCCCAAACCAATGGTTTCAACAACACCATCTTGGCGAGATCAAAGCTGCTGCAATAATCTGTTCTGCCATCAAGCAACTTGTCTTTAAACAGTCTGACTTGGCACTTTTTCTTTCTTCTCCTTTACATCTTGCAGACGCAAATCTATTTCTATCTAACTAAAAGACGCCCGCTTTTTATGGGGTGATGGGGGTGGACATCCCGACGTCCTTCGATCTTCCAGAGCGTGAAATGTTTTTAAACCAGCGTCATTTCTTTTCCGAGACGTCGTCGCCTTTCAATCTGTGCACTCCCCCTTCCGACTTCCCCCACAAGTTCGTCCATTACTTCTTCTCCATTGACTACTCCTCGTAGAATAAAGGCAGCACTGGCCTGATTAGGTGATGGGGTAACACTCCTGATTCGAGACGATGGGATTCTTGACCCCGACTGGTTGTGCTTGTGTTGGTATTTTATGCTTTTTCATGCTCTCCCCAATCGAATGAATTCAGTTTCTTGAAGAGTTTCTTCAGTTTCATTCCACTCCCTTTTCATAAGTCTTCTTCTTCCCCTGAATATCCCCTCCCCCTCTTAATCGTCATACATCAACTCTGCTGATTCGTCCTTTACCCAAACCGGCCTGGTGCTTCTGCTGAGTCTGTGCAAGAGTAAAGCTTGATTCACAGGTTCGGCCTAAAGAAAGAGCAGACAGACATCTGCTTGAGTGGCGCAGTAATTCTCACGTGTATGTTGACCCATAATGTGATACAACCCACACTTAAAACATCTTATTATCAACATGTTTTATTTTATACTGTATAAACATATATTTTAGATCATTGTTACGACTGATGTTTTAAAACTATAATGCTGTGTCGTGGCACAAAATTCAATACATCGATACACACACTTTCCATAATGAGTTGTTTTAGAGCCCCTTCACACGGGGCCACTAAGCAGCGCTTCAACAGCGCCACTGACAAGCTTCGGTGGCGCTGCTAACGTTCATTCGAAGCCCTAACTACGCATGTTTGAAATCCTGCTTACACCAGCTATTTCTATGAGTATAATTCGTTTGAAATCCTGCTTACACCAGCTATTTCTATGAGTATAATTCGTTTGAAATCCTGCTTACACTAGCTATTTTTATGAGTATAATTCGTTTGAAATCCTGCTTACACCAGCTATTTCTATGAGTATAATTCGTTTGAAATCTTGCTTACACTGGCTATTTTTATAAGTAGAATTAATTTGAAATACTGCTCACACCAGTTATTTCTGCGAGTAAAATTCGTTTGAAATCCTGCTTACGCTAGCCATTTCTATAAGTAGAATTAAATCTTCAAGTGAAAATGGACGTGGGAAAAGATCTACTTTTACTGTGATGCTACTTATACTAAGGAAGAATATATGTATTAAAAAAATCAGGGTACATTCATTGCTTTTGGAAATACAGTTTTAGGGGCTATTTCATAAATGATTTGATGATCTATAAAACATCATGAAAAGCTTTTTTCATGATTTCGCATGTCTTAAAAATCATTTCAAAAGCTTCTAGCTGAAATTAGCAATTAAATTTGGGGGTGGGGGGGGACCCATCATGAGGCAGGCCATTCCACAATATGAAATACTGTCTTTGACACCGAGGTAAGATCAAAATTGGATATTTTTCTTAATCTCTATTCTTTATTGTCGGCTATGCATAAAATATAAATTAACATATAATCATATTAGTTCATTCCATATTATAAGTAAAAAATGACTTGAAGTTTTACCCCGGAAATTCCTTGTCCAAAGTTGTTGTAAAAAGATTCAACAACAAAAATTGTGATAACATAAGCAACCTCATTCACTTTCAAGTAGAGACTGGGGGTGTTTGGTAGGGAGTTGGTGATCAACAGCTGCACGTTAGCAGCGCTACCGACGCGCGACCAAGATTGTGGCCTGGCTGCAGCCCCGTGTGGAACCTCTCATTTAATTTTTGCTTTCATGACTAGCAGCGCGACTTTTAGTGGCGAAGCCAACTACTCAAACCGGAGGAAGCGCTGTTGTTCTGTGGATGTGTGTGAAACCCTCCATTATCTCTAGTATTTGCGAGCGGAAGCACTTCTCAGAAGCGCTGCTGAGTGACCCCGTGTGAAGAGGTTCTTATATCTCTTCACAACAGCCAATAGAAACTATCTGCTTGGTTCCATCTCTTCATCTCGTGTGTTTTCAAATGCGCATTCGCACTGATTTGAGGTGGTTGATTTTGAGATTGTATTGGGTATCTCCCATACCGCATATCTCTGGCAGAGCGGACGAAGTAGAGATGAGTTGAACTTTAGCAAACAACTCGCGCCGATAAGGTGAAAATCTTGTGATTGGCTTGGGGCTTGTCACGCGAACTCTTTTATGCTCTCCTTGTTTTTTTTTTGTGAACGTGGGAATCCACTGTAAGGTAATACCTGAAAGGTGCCTTTCCCTGTAGCCTTGTATCTAAACACTTGTTACAACAGCCATTTATAATTCTCCGTACACATGAACGATGTTTTAGTACTTAATTTTATTAAATTAAATTATAAAAATGTCAAAATTTTGCAACTCTTAATAATGTTATGTAATGGAAAACGCCATAGGAAATATATTACTTAGTAAATATAAGTTGGCCAGCATTATCAAAAAGAACACTAATTGTCCTAACGGTACGGTTGTATTGTAGAACACATTGCTTGAAGTACAACTTCACGGCAATGACTTGTTCTGTCGAAGTTCAGAGATATTAATCCAAAGGCTTTGTGTCTTGAGCAAATCATTATCTGATCCTTGGTGGAGGGCACTCATTTAGAAGAACTTCTTGATATGTGTGTGTTTTTGGAACCGTAGGGAGTCTATTCCTTATTTTTAGTCTCACCTCCTCGATGGCAAATGTCAAGGATAATGTAGGAATGATAGTCAAAATACTTTCTCAGACAAGATTAAGAGCTTATTTCAACGCTGGGGGCAAATTTTGAAAAGCTGACTCCAACCCTTGAAGTATTGGGCTATCTCAAAGAAACTGCACAAATAAATTGTACACACAAGAAGATCATCTCAAATTTTGCTGTCTGCTGTATGTAATTTATATTTTTGAGCTACCTTTCTTTCTGTTGTGAATAACTGTAAGAAATTAGTCTCGCCCAAAAGTAGTTACAAACAATTGGAATCAGCTTGGAAACGTGCATTGGTAAGCTCCAAGATGTAAAACTAATATCAACGAAATTTAATTGTGGAGAGACATTCACTTCGCAACTATAAAGTGTGAGGAAATGGAGATATCTACGGTGAGTGAGGAAAGCTATGAAAAAGAATGTCAGGAGAAATGGCAAAGGATGTTGGTCTCTCATAAGTCAAAAGAGCTGTGTTTGAATGTCTTAATCACTTTAGTCAAGAATTGGAGATTCGATCTAAGGCAATCGATAAAATTATATCAATATTTGTTGTTATTCACACTAACACTTTGGTTGTTGCAACAGACCTTTGTAAGTATATTCCAAAATTGACTCTGAATTTTGATGTATTCTTTAGTGAAGATGTATGTGTAGAAATCGGATGAATGCATAGGAATCTGAAGGCTGCAAAAATTACAGTGAATTGAAATTCTGGAGTATATTGGAAAATTAGATTTTTGTAAATTTCTACCACTATGCCACTATGTTTGAGATTATATTTGACTGTCTACGTGTGTCATTTTCATGTGAAATTCAATTTAAATTTATAAATAATTTCTTACGCTCCACCATGAGCCAGGCAAAATTGACAAATCTAGATCTACCTTCAGTTTGAAAATGAATATGCAATGAAGGTAATTTTTGATTAGGTCATTAATCATGTTGCGGAAATTAAGGCTTGAAAGCAGATACTATGAATACTCTCTATTTAGGCCTACCTTTGAAGAATAGGCTGAGCTTTAATACAAGGTTTGTGTGTTTTTATTAATAAAATAAAATGCATTATTACCTGTTTACTGAATTTTAAATTAGCTGCAGTTTTCTTATTTTCACTATGTTTGTGACAGTAACTGTACTGTTTAAAAATCTAATTTCAAATTTGATGTGTTTTGTCTTTATGTTTAAATTTATACTCTATTTATGAGAGGTGCCGAAGGAAGTGCTAGCACCAGGCGCTAAATAGTTTAGGTACACTACTGTTTCTCGTAACTTTGTAGTTGGTTAGATCCGGTTCACCCATGTATCGATAAGACTACACGCCACTGTCCGGTGGGACAGATAGAGGTGTACCCCCACACCCGCCAAGATACACGAGCCAAGGGTGCTTTGCGTTCTCAACCCCTCGAGCGCTGATAAGAACGACTTCCGGTAACATTATCCGGGGAATTAGATCACCGGGATTGGTTAGATCGCTATTGTGACTACTCTCCACTTATATACTTCACATTTATTCTGTCTCGGTCGCAACTAGATACATCACGGACAGTTTGTCCCGGTAACAACTGGATATCCCACATACATTATGTCCCGATAACAACTAGATACTTCACGTACAGTATTTTCTGGTAATATTTAACCCCTTTCATACTTGTAGGACACAGGGGTTACTAACGTAATAGGGTAAGGATAATGAGGGTAACTTTAAGGACGTTCACCTTTTATCAAGGTAGAGAGAGGTTGGGAAAACGACAGTAAAAATCACAACTTGAAAATCATTACAAGTGCACCCGGATGAGATTCAAATCTAAATCTTCCGTCAAAGTCCAAAGGTGACCAAGGTCAATGCGGGTTTAAGGTCACTGATAAACATTGTCCGCACACAAATGTCTGCAAGCAAATGCACTGGGCAATTGTATTTATTTACACTATTTATCCCGATTCCTAGCTCGGGACCTAGATCTACATCTTGAATTAACATTACATCTTTTAGCTATTTTCTTTTTAAAATACATTACTAAGTTTAGAATAAGCACCTAAATCTAAACGTCATATTTGTTCTTCTTTCCTATACCTATCCTTCTAGTTGGTCCGCCCCGGGTATATAACGCCCACGGTATCCTGCTCCGCTGGGTGTCCACCGCACTCTGGATCTAATTGTCCCCAAATCAGCAAGATCCCCATTGGGGGTGGGCATCCTCCTCTCCGCCATCTAGGAAAATACTTAATACTAACTTAACCTAAATAGAAGTCCTTATAGTTGGCTGCAGGGTCTTTCAGTTGTTATCGCCGATACATTTTCTGAACTGAGAGCAGCCATCCGATGGATTGGTGGATGAACCAGACGCCCGACAGCTCCAGACCAGCATCACACACTTGTCGCCAAGTGGGCTGGGCCCTATGAGTTAGGGGTTGATTCTCCCATCTGAAAATGTTGTTCTCTTGTACTCCGTAGCTGGTATAAAGGCGCTCTCCGGTTCATCAACAGTTCACACTACTGGAATACAGAGAGCACTCCTTCCCTAAGCTAGGCTCCGGTTTGCCTGGAGATTCCCACTGCATTCTACCCAGTAAGCCGATATCCAGTTTGTCTTTGTCACACCTATTGACTTAGTCGTGCCGTACCGTTATGTACCATCCATATCTGTTGTAACGTCACTGTCTTCTGTCATGTCAATGTCGCTCTCCGTCCAGTACCCTTGTCTTAAGGTGCGGCAGAAGGGAGCCCGAGTAATTTTATAGTTATTATATCTTATTTTTTTTGCCAAAATAAATCAAATACCTCTCCAGTATCAACATAGAGTTTAATTTTCTGCAAATGTTAAGATAAACAGATCTTAAATATTTATCAAGGGTGTCCTGGAATTTTGTCAAAACCTTTTAAATAAAGATAATAAGTTTGACAAAATTCCGGGACATCCTTGACAGATATTCAAGATATTTGGATATTAGCATGTGCGGAAAACTAAACTATGTTGCTACTGGAGAAATATTTGATTTATTTTGGCCAAAAAATTTCATTTCTATAAAAACTGTAAAAATACTTGCGCTCCCTTCGGCCGAATCTCATTGGGGTGCAGTGGGAATAAATCTCGATATTGAGATTTTCAATCTTGTTTTGCGTGCCGGACTGGCCGTCTGGGCTATCCGCATATTTATATTAATGGAACAGGAATCTATAATAATAAAAGGAAGTGTTTGTCTGTGTGTTTGTTTGTGTGTGATTCCCAGCCAAATCTACGGCACGCAGAGATCTAAAATTTTTAACATAGGTGTACGGGAGGGGGTCCGAATGCACCTTGACGCAGGATTTTTAAATTTTTAACTAGGCTATTTTTAACACAATATCACAGTGGGTAACGGGCAACGCCGTGTAGGATTGCTAGTTATGAATAATTTAAAAGGCAAATGTGTAGGTAATGAAACCATCAATTCATCCGACCATATTTGAACCCCATCGCTGACAAAAAATACTAGGTCCTTGGGTAACAATCTACCGTATCAATGTATTTTATACATGCATCTATGGTTGCACGGTATAAGGCGTCACTAGACAGGCAATGATCGACGTTTGAAGCAAATGCGGGTACACGTTCTACCTGGTCTAGAAAAATCTGGTCGAGCGGCAAAACCCCTTCGAAAATAAAGTCTAAAAGTCTAAGAATACTAAATAACCTAACGTTTCAACAATAAACGGAGTTCCCTCCGTAGATATGTGATGCGGAAATTAAACGTACAAAAATAAATGGAGCCAGAATGGTTATCCCCAAGTTAACATTGCCTTATGGGCAAGGAGCAATATACCTGATCATAGTAATTTATTATTCATAAATATAAATATTATGTACTAAAGTTCGAGACATTAAATTTTGAAAGATAAACATTTTAATACCAAAGTGAATTTTGAAAAGTGTTGAGCCTACTTAATAGTAAGGCTTATTACTTTGTAAGCCCAGAGTGTAATGCGTAACTATACTCTGGACGCTAACCATTATATACCCTACGGTAATCATGTGTTCTCAGTGCGTGGAGAGATAGGAGGGGAGTTCCAGAACAGTCTCGAGAGCCCGCGAGCATCGGTCACAAGCATAAATATTGTCCATATAAGTTTTAGATCACGCCCGTTGGCGCGCGCACAGCTTGTGCTCAGCGAAGTTCACTTGTTAAGTTATTCACTTGTTTGAGGGGGGGGGAGCTCCCAACACGACCGGCAGCGAGCCTCGAACTACGGCTTAGTTGAATGTGGATTGTGTCGCGGAGTGTATCTCGTTTCTTTTTGTAGACGAGTCGGAACGAGTCAACTGGGGCTGGCTAGGTGAGTGATACAACTTCTTCTGTGCCATGTTGTAACAAGGTTACAGTACGACCGTACTAACAGACAATAGCCATGCTAAAGATATCGAGGTTCGAATCCCTGTGTGCACGCCGTCTAAATGTCAGGCTCATATAATTCTGGTGGGGCGGAAATCGAATCCCTACCGTGTAAACTGTAGGTATTTCTCCCTCCGGAACATTTTCTTAATTATCCTTACCCCACGTTTTGTCAGAAAGGGTACGTGTCACTCATATAGTTATGGCGGGGGAGGTCATGGATTCTAATCTCGCTCGAGTGAACTGGGGTGGTTTTCTACTCTCCCTCACTCCACGTAAACTCTGGAACATTTCTACCTTACTCCTCCGGTCCATGACGGATATCTTACATCCACGCATGTCGACGGACGATACCAAACAACCACTTTTAGTAGACTTTTGTGGTGGGGGATAGTGGCCCCTAACTGAGGATTCCGAAGCCCCTGATTGTGCATAATTAGAGCTGTGTCAATGCTCTCTGGTTGCGACATCACCGGGAAAAATCTATTACCACATAAGGGGGTGGCGACATTGCGCCTATTTACAGTTATGCCATTTGCGCTAGCTCTCTCGCCGAGGATGGACGTCTTTCTCCGGTGCTTCGGCTAGAGGGATCCACCAGTGCAAATACGGGTATACATCTCGCCCTGTGACGAAAGGGGGTAGGGGTTCGATTCCCTGCAAAGTCGACAAACACTAATTACTTTTATAAATACAAACCATATATTGTTGCGCCAAAAGTCCTGGGTTCGAATCCCGTATCCAGGTGTCAATGATGGAATAAGCATACATAATAGCTTTGGCCGTTTTCACATTTCAACCCAGCGCAAATGATGCTACACCACTAGTTTTATTATTCTGTCTCTCATTCGGGCAAAAATATCCAGATGGTATTGGAGGGTTCAATCCCCCCCTCGTCTTCAGTTATCACTGATGTTGCCCTGTGACATAAGGAGGTAGGAGGGTTCAAATCCCAAACACTAATTACTTCACATTTAAATCCCTGGTGAACGCTGTTACACTTTTCGCTTGGTCAAAATCAGCTGTTATCTCACGCTTGCCTGAAGAGTTTAGTTCAAATCCCTGTCGTGCGTGTGTACTGAGGTCGATCCTTGGGTAGCAATCTACCGTCACAATGCATTTTATACTTTTCATTGTGTGAGTAGCTTTTATTTGTGTAAATATATATTCCAAGTATACTCTTCATTGTGTGAGTAACTTTTATTTGTGTGAATAAATATTCCAAGTATACTTTTCATTGTGTGAGTAACTTTTATTTGTGTAAATAAATATTCCAAATATACTTTTCATTGTGGGAGTAGCTTTTATTTGTGTATATAAATATTTCAAGTATACTTTTCATGCCTGAGCTATATTTGTAAAAAACTTTCGGTACTAATAATTATATTGCTTTTAGCGGGAGAGACAGAACTTTATATTTGTTGATGTGCCAAAGGTACCAGGGCTTGAATCCCGTGTCACTCTGGAGTATATTAGCTTTGGCTATTTGAATCTACATGGAACGTTGAAACACAACAAGGTGCTTTGGCTTAGGGGCATTCAGAGGACTATGACCCGTTGCTTCAAAGGACTTGAGGTTCATTACTTTAATAGGGGCTCGTTGGCACTATCTTTCAAAATAGGGTTGTTGAGACAAAATTTTCCACAGGGAGGCAACTGACCCCCACAACCGAAATGGCTCAACATTGCTACATCATGTCCGTGACACGTGGATAGTGGCGGGGGAGGGGAGAAAAGCGAAAGGAAGTAGAAGAGGGGGTATGACGAGATGCAGGGAAATGAAAGGAAGGTCTGCTCGCATTCATTGGTACGCTGCCGGTGGGAAAAGTCCTACTGCCGTGGACTGCATGGTCCCTCGCGAGTAGGGAGGAAGTGAAGGTGGGTGACGTACGCGCTCTGCGACCGACCGGCTGCTTAGCAGTCACTCTCTATACTCTGCTCCCGGATAGAGAGGATGCTCACTAGCGATGCCGCCCAGCGCTGTGGACCGCATGCCAATAAAAAAACTCCAACGCCCCGTCCCAATCCTACCCAAACATAAAAACCAATGAATAAGAAACCCTTTGATCACAAATAAAAAAGCAAAGAGTATATATAAATAACCAATGAGCATAAATAAAAAAGCCATGAGCATACATAAATAACCAATGAGCATACAAAATAACCAATGAGCACAAATAAAAAACCCGTTCAGACAAGAATAAACCAGTTTGGAGCACTGGAAAGGGGGTCAGGAGGAGTAGCGAGGGGTCTCAGGAGGACGGAGGGGAAAACCAACAGCTAATCAGAGAGCTAAAATAACATTGCCTAACAACCAATCAGAGAGCGACAACAATATTGCGTAATCATCACACACACACTCTCTCCACGTCGGGGTCAAAGGTCAAATTGGGATGATAGGGCCAGCTAGGTAGTCATGTTGAATTGATATGTATATGCTGCTCCATCTTCCCCTCTTTATCAAAGTGTGGTCTGAGGCGGCCTATCAAGTCGTCCGCAGGATGTTTTGTAATTATAATGAACTAAACAATTTAGATCACATGTAATGCAAGAATTTGAAATGCAAAAGATTAACTATGAAATATCGTATCCATATGAAACATTATATCTTCCCTTGATAGACCCAAGTCATACAGAAAAGAAAGTTTGTACCATCTTTAAGTCAACATCTGAACAGTTATTCATCAACAATTATGAGGCTTAAAATGTTTGAAATAATCAAAAAACTATAATTTACTATTCAATGTAACTATATGATTTTTTTAACATTAAGTTAGTACATTAATTTTTGTCTTATTTTTATAACACTAAAATGTAATTGCTTAAAAAATAATGTTTTTTCTCCATAATATTTCGTCCCTACGCCCTTTCCCACTCCATACTTCCATGACCCTGGGGCTCTCTCAGTGTGCATACCTTCGATTTCGTTGACCTCCATCACCAAAACTTTGAGAAACACTGTTCTAAAGTGTTTGAAAATACGGGAATCTTCTATTAAGAAAAAAATTGCACCCTTGACACGAGTCACTGAAATTACATTTTTGCGTCGTAGAAACAAGCTTTACGGTATTATTTAGCCCTAAAATAATTTTTAAAACACAAGAAACAACTGTAAGAAGCAAAATATTTAACCGGGACTGTTTAGGATACAACCGTTACTGAAACAAAGTCTAAACTAACCAATATTGTAGACGATAATGTTTAACACAAGATTTAAATATCCATCTCCGCCGAAGCGGGAAGCAATACATTTCTACACCGACAACAACGACCATATACTTTCCAAAATAATATTTGAGTATGTCCAAAATATCCTTGATAGGTCATAATCGGTAACGTTACAAGAGAATTAAATAGTTTAGTATAAAACTATTAATTTTTAATTCTTTTTCTAGAAGGTAGTGCTATCAAAATTTGAGGAGGGTTGATTTTAAGGAATCTATATAAGAGGTTTAGACAGGCAAAATCAAAAGTAAAGTGGAGAAACGATGAGTGATCGCTGGACCATTAATAAGTTTATAAGTCAGTCGAGGCCCAAAAAGTTGGCCGAGTCCTGGTCTAGAGACCCTTGGCTGTGTGTGATCTCAATTTCAACAGCACGAAGTTAAACAAAGTGAACTTTTAAAAATATTGTCTGCTCCGCACATTTTTGTTCGGTGTCTAAAAAGTTATTAAACGCACTAGTAACCTTCGGTGACCGCATGGTCTAAGGTGTCTCTCTCGTTTTACACTAGAATCCCAATGACCGGAAGACCAGGGCTCGAATTCCGGTAGGATGAACTGGGGTGTTTTTCCCCAAAATTGTTTTAACTCTCCTTCCACGCATATGCGGGTTTACTTCTTCTAAATCCAACCTTCCTCATATCTAACTCATAAGTGTAATTAGTACATATGCGTATAATCTGAACAGTTAATAAAACTTGGTGCAAAAAAAAGAGGCACTAACAAGATAAATGAAATTATGTGACTTCTGAGCCACAGGGATCCAAAGGCATGTCAAGTTACTTGAGTACGAATACAAATACATTCGACATTAAGTTTGAACATTTTTTATGTGTCAGTCTTATTATCAAACTTTCCATTCGCCTGATTAGAAAAGTATGTGTTTGGAGATGGTGTAACAAGATTAGTGTTTAACAGCGGGACTGGCGCGCTCTCATTGTTTATCCTGGCTGCACTCCTTGTTCTCTCTGTCTCCCTCCTTGTCTAGCAGGTAGGCAGCGACCTTCTCACTTGACTGGGGGATTGGGGTAGGCCGAGGGGGTGGGGGGTGAGGAGGACGGAGAGGGGTGTGGAAGGGTCTGGATCCTTTTTATTCTGGACTTTTAATTCTAGAAATTAAGATTCCATACCCTTAGCTGTATCCACCCCTATATATATATATATACGCTCAGCGATAGCCGTGTATTCAGTTCTTGGTTCTCGACTAATGAGCCCGGGTGTCCGGGTATCCCCAGTGAGAGTGTTTGGACCGGTGTGTGCATTGTGTGAGCCAGAGTGACCAGCGAGCAGGTCGGCGCGTCTGCGGGTGGGTCAGCGAGTCCGGCGTTTGTTTATAGCGGGTCACCGCCGTGTATCGTGTGTGAGAGTGACATTTGTTGTTATTGTGAACTACTGTGTTAATGAACATTTTTGTGACTGTTTTTAAATATTTGAATAGTTATTAGGTGTTTTATAGTTGTTAATTTGTTTATCCAATTTACTTACATGTCTATGTGTTCTATTAGTTTATTAATTTACAGACTTGATAAAGACTCTTTTTATTTTACTTTATGACTTGTTTAGTTATAATTAATTTAGATATATAGTTAATCAGTGTGTGTATGTATGTGGTAATTTTAATAATCAAAACCTTGAATATTCCGTGGGCATTTTCATTCGTGTTTGGTCGGCAGCATACCTCACTATCTCTAAAAGAACTTGTGGTTCGCACGTTCACGTATGAACGGCCTGTGACCCTCCCAGGTCACGCGCACCCCAAGTTAATATTATATATATATATATATAT
>CABFVZ010001806.1:0-13260 GCA_902151445.1 Timema monikensis | reverse complement strand
TATATATATATATATATATATATATATATATATATATATAAATGGCATTAGTTTCGTATCTCCTCAAAGGATAATTATATTAATTTCCTAAGTTACCTTCCTCATTTCAGATTTTTGAAATAGTTCGTTTGCAAGTCCTATGTTTTACAAACTACTAAAAATAGTATTTACTTAATCACGTGCTGGTGGTCACGTGACTTAAGTAATCAGGTTAAAATTAAACTATTATCGTTGGCGAGAGGAGGTATAGGCTTGAATTTTTGCCCGATACTAAAAAATAAGTATTTATTAAAACAATATTTATATGTCACAAGTGCTATCCACCCTTGCCAATTTTACCCGAGCTATAAAATGTTTGACTTTAATTTGGCTAGCAAAATTATTTCAACAGATACTTAACTTTACGCGCGATATTTTATTGTTTTTGTCCTGATCTCCTAATGTTCCATGATTTATACGTAAAGAAGGATTCCAGTCAGATTAGTCAGGTTTTTTCCTTTGCCAAACCTTTTATTATATTATGTATCGTTTTTATTTGACTCGTTAGAAATAACGTTAAAAATGTTTTAACGACTTTTATATAAACTTCATAAAACATGTTTTTTTAAATACAGTTTCCTAGTATTTTCACAATAGGGTGAGGAGGGTAGATTTTGCGTCACTGTCCCGCTCTTAACTTTTTATTTTTATTTGTTTGTATGTAATTAGTATATTTGTTATAAACTTTGAATTCGTAGAAAGTTTTGAAAACCGTTAATAAATTTAGTATTATGGTTTCAACCAAATATTACGTCTCACACAGTTTTTATCAAACATGTTTTTGTTTGAATTGTATTGTATGTACGAGGCCCCCCTCACTCTACTACTATCTTTATCCCCCTATTCCCCTCTTATACATTCTCTCTCCCCTCTCTTTATATGTGTATTTGGACTAGGACCTTCAAATCCTGAAGGATATGTGAGATTCGAAGTTTCCAGAAAAAATTCGAATTTAAAATTTGGAAACAAATATACTTTTTTTTTAAATTTCAAATTAGAAATAAAAATTAACTTTTTTATTTTAAAATTTGAACGGGAATATATAATAATAATAATAATAATAATAATTTCAAACTTTGAATTGGAATTTGTTTTAAAAATTTTATATTGTCCAACACAATTAGTACAAACCAGACCCTTAACCATTACTGGAATACTTAACTAAATGTAACCCGCCTCGGTGGCGTAGTTGGCTAACGCACTAGACGTGTTGAGCTCGACTGCTGAGGACGGGGAGATCGAGGTTCGAATCTCGCTCGGGTGAACTGGGGGGTGTGTGTGTTCCTAAATGGTTTTCCACTCTCCCTCCACGCAAATGCGGGTTCACTTCCTCCAATTCGACCTTCCCAATTCCTAATCCATTAGCGTAATTAGTACTTAAAGCGTATAACCCGAACGGGTAGTAAGACGCGGTGCTAATATTATATTATAACTAAATGTATGAATGCTATATTTTAGGAATGGATTATAACAAATGATGTTAAATATTTAGTTATTATTTGTATTTATTGCAGCAACTTAAGAAGTTAATTATTGTAGTAAAGTAAACGTCTTATGTTTACCATTCTTTATAACAGGCATGTCAAACTCGTGACCCTATCTCTGGTTCTGTGCGGCCCACGGACCTAAAATGAACCATCATGCAACCCGACCTTATTCTTCTTTTTATAAACGTCAAAGAAATATAACGTTTTGGAATGTGTAACTTGTGAATTTGACATAATTTGGAGAATTCTAGCATGTGTAGTTGGTGTACCAAATCTGTAATCTTTCTTCGGCACGAATCAATTCCCGAAAATGGTTGAATTAGCAAATGGGTTCAAGGTTTGGCAGGACATATGTATGCTAACAATTGTTTTCTCACATGAAATTAAACTAAAAACTTAAAAGATATCAACTTATGAACACACAGCTGTCAAATTTGGCCTAAGATTTAAAGCCCAACATTAATATAATTTTTGAAAATATATGGTTTCAAACGTTTGGTAAAAAATAAAAGCTTTATTTTTATTTTTGTAATAACAAGATACCAATCTAGAAGATAATGACAATACAGAATATTTTGTATGTGACCCCTTCATTATTTTTAATGTTCATTGCGGCCCTTGGGATCAAACGAGTTTGACACGCCTGTTTTAAGGTCCCCACACACGATCAAGCCCCTCTTGATGCCAGGCTTGTCTGTTGGACTGTTCATTCCAAAACTGATTGTGAGGCATGTTGTCATGACCTTGAAGGTATTGATTAATTGTTGCATTGTTATTGAAGGGATTGATTGATACTATGTTCCAAAAGAGATTTATTTATTGATTGTTGCAATGTTATTGAAAGTATTGATTAATTTTTGCAGTGGCCTTTAAGGGATTGATTCATTGTTCATTGTCATTGAAGGGATTGATTGAATGTTTGTTGCATTGTTATTGAAGATATTGATTGATCGATTGTTGCATTGTTATTGAAGGGATTGATTGATCGATTGGTGCATTGTTATTGAAGGGATGGATTGATCGATTGTTGCATTTTATTGAAGGAATTGATTGATTGATAGATTGATACGGTGTTACTGAAGGAATTAGTTGATTGTGGCATTATTTTTGAAAGACACTGCCAAATGTATCGCTACAGGTTCCTAATTTGGCGATTGATTGTTGCAGTGTTCTCGAAGGGTCAGTGCGAGACAGACAGCTACAGGTTTCTTGCCAAGAATGGAGGGTACGTGTGGGTGCTGACCCAAGCCACCCTCCTCTATGGCAACAGGGGGCAGAAACCCAACAGTGTGGTCTGCGTCAACTTCGTCACCAGGTAGGAAAACATACTGTCATATCCTCGCCCTGCGGTCAACCTCCCTGACCACTCGTCTACAGAAATGACGCGAGGCATAGATAGGCGGGGTATTGAGGTTTAAAATTCTTTGTTCTAATAAAACGTCAGGTGATTGAATCCCAAGGGAAGAAGATCTCTTAATAAAGATTCTTATATTTAATCTTGAAGTATTAACATGTCTGCTCTACAGCAGATCCGACGTTAGTGACACATTCAACCACCAAGCGCTGTAGTCTATACGAGAGTGTTAGAAGACTGTTATTGTTTTATTGTAACTCATCTGGTAATGTTTCTAGTCTTAACGTCCTTCGTAGACATTAAAACGAAGGGGAAACTGTAAAACCTTGGGATATCTCGAATGCATTTGTTACATTTAATTCAAATGGGTAGAAAATGTTATGTAAAGAATCAAAATAAAGTGGCACCTTAAGTGTTGACGGTGTTGCGCACGAAGCATCAAACCTCCCCCCGCCCCATTGTTAGTGTTGGACGCTAGATCCTGTCCTACACTCGGAGACAAATGGAGCAATCTGGTTACCACCCCGCCATCTCTCTCACATTCTGGAGATTTATGGGGGTCGGAAGGGTCAGAAAATAGTTTTTACAAAGCATAGCAAACACAGGCATCCAGTCTGGCTCGTTTCTGAATGGTGCGACCTAAGATAATATTCAATATAAAGATAATTACTATTATACTCTTGTTCGTCCTGATATCCGATTCATTGGCGTCCTGGGGCTTTCAAACCTCACCCCGCTACCTGCGTGCCTCAATTAGGTACTTTTTTTTAAATTGTAAAACTTTAGGTTTTTGATTCTTTAGGGATATGTTGAATTTTTACCGCCATTTTGTGGGATAGCAATAACTTGAAATAGCAAACCACTTCTAACCGGGAATGTCAGGACGTAGTGTAACACGTCTCAGTGCTCCGGCCCCCTTAACATATTGAATTCCTTGGGCCTAACAGGTAGTCTATAACAGTGTGGTCCAACTGGCGCTGGCGACCCGCGGTCTGGATTATGTGAGAAATAAATAGTTATTCAAATAAAACAATATATCTTAAAAGGTCATTAATACATTTTACCATGTATTTATTTGATCATTAGAAATATGTATAAATATACGGTTTATTTATAATGCTAAGTTATTTTGTGATGTGCAACTTATATTAGTGTGTGCATGCATATATCATAATAAATTTTTAGGCGATTAATAAACTTTTTTGGCAGTAAAATTTTAAAGAATTTACCAACCAAAAATAGAATTTATATTATTACAATTATCGATTTATGATTCTTTATTAAGTGTTTTTTTTATAATTATTAAGTTGATGGGATAACATAATATATCTTTACTCCATGGCGCACACTGATAGATTTGTCCCTTGGTATGAAAAGCGTTAGACCACTCTGGCCTATAATTTACACCACTGATCCAAAGCGCTAAGGCTTTGTGTGTGGTGCTAGGTGTAGGCCTCACGGGCCTATGTTAAGTTAGTTCGAAATCTTGGGGTTATGTTTTTTGTTCAAAAAGTGCACTTAAAGTAGCCCAATCATAATCAAATGCCTCTTTCCCTCTGACTCAAACAATGAGGGTCGTCGACCCCTGTGGTCTTGGTGTTAAATGCTCGCCTCACGACCCGATATTCGTGGGCTCAAACCCAGACGAGGTCGTCGGATTTTTCTCCAACGATAAAAATCTGTAGCACAACTTCCTTCGGAGCGGAACTAAAGTCGTCAGTCCTATGTCGATTGTGGCATTAAAATAAACCTGTAAGTTATGGTAAAATACCTTTCCCGGCAAAATTGGTAGGTTCTTTCGCTCTCGCTCTTATGCATTCTCGTGTGCTGATATAATACGTTAAATACCTCAAATAAATAATAAGAGGGTCAAGGGGTCAGTGGGTTGACCTTGTGGAAGGTCCTTGGATCGATCTTGGGCGGGGGTTCCATTCATTACCTGTGTGTGGGGGGCGTGGCCCGTCTTCTTTGTTGGATTAATAATTGGCGTGCGTTCGCTGGACTACAGCCGTGTCGCCATAGAAAGAACCTCTTTGTCACCAACATTAATATATACAGCTGTCAACATGACATACGCTTTAGAGTAGCCTATTATCATCTGAGAATTAAGAAGCATCAACACACGAACATATTTAAAACTAATAAAGGAAAATAAAGTATTAGGAAATGTAAAACAGTAATTATTAAAAGGTCATGCACGATATGACCGTGTAATATAAATTTATCTTCTTCTCGTTTCGAGATATGACTATGTACTATTGGCCTGCCACCACCCCGTTGCGAGATACGTTCGTGTGAGATTGGGTTATCATTTATCACATCCGGATGAAATAAATGATCGTGTAATATTGTATTATCACCACCCCGTTGCAAGATATAATTGTATAAGATTGAGGGATCACATCCCGATGTGCAATGGGACCGTGTAAGATTGGTTTACCAATCCTCAATGTCAATATATGACCAAGATCGGTTTAACACACGTTGGTGTAAGATATAAGCATGTAATGTTGGTTTACCACACCCTGATACCAAGATACGACCAACATTAGTCTACCACACGTTGGTGCGAGATTTATACCTTGTAAGATTGGTTTACCACACCCGGTGCGAGATATGACGGTGTAAGATTGGTTCACCATACCCAGTTACAAGATATAACCATAATTGGTTTACCACACCCCGAAACAAGATATGACCGTGATTGGCCTACCACACCCGGTTCGAGATATGACGGTGTAAGGCTGGTTTACCATACCCTGATGCGAATGTATATATTTTTATATTTAGGTTATATGCAACTGGGAATATTACCTTGTGAGTCTGGACTTGGCGCGCGGGTTTTTAACTTTGGTTGCGGTTGTGTTTATTGGGTTGGCTAAGGTCCCGGCTTTGAATCTAGCCAGTCCCTATTATTATTCATTCTTCGTAGGTCAAAGTCTCGCGCCAGGGCAGCTTTCTCTCTATTATTAGCGACCTTTTTATAAATGCAAAAAGGGAAAAGGGATGAATTATTCTTGGCATCCATCCGCATCTTTAAAAAAACTAATGTACGAATATACGTTGTTTTTTAGAAAATTATAACATACTAACTCTTTTAATCTAAATAGCAGTCAAAAAATTTCTCTTTCTTGGAAAACTTTCAAAAAATGTGTGTTATTTTTATTACTTTAGTATCGTTTGAAAAACCTAATTGACGACTATTTATGAGAATGTTGTTAACCGACCTAACAGCTTGAGGATATTTCTGTCCGACCATCTATCTGGCCGTGTTCATTGTCAACGATTTATTCAGGGGAAAAAAATCTTGGGTCATATGGTGATTCCTGCAATATTTTGTCAAGGAGGTTAGACAAAGTGTAAACTATAATGTCAGGGTTCTAATCCCAGCTGGTTGCACTTGGGTTATTTTATCAAAATGGTTTCCCACTCTCCCTCCACGCAAGGGGCAGGTACATTGGGTATACCTGACAAATTAGGCGTCGCTAACTTTTTTTTGTTCAACATCGCGTCTTACTACCTGTTCAGGTTGTATGCATATGTACTGATTATACTAGTGAGTTAGGGATGAGGAAGGTTGAATTTAGAGGAAGTGTACCTGAATTTGAGTGGAGGGATAGTGGAAAATCATTTAGGAAAAACACCTGTACACCTGACTAAGATTCGAACCCCGATATCCCTGTTACTGGCACTCTAGTCCAACACGATAGTGACGCCTTAGTCCATTTGGTCACCGAAACAGGTGGTAGCTCTTAATTATTAGGGTGGCACCGAACGAAATAATCTTCACTTTTAATTTTTTTAGACACTTTACACCAAATGAATAACACAAATAAAATGATACTGAATAAATTCTCTAGGTTATATCAAAAGTTACCGGAATTATTTATGCTTTGCTCCAAGCGTGGATTCTCAATTTTCTGAATAAAACAATTCTCTGTTTCTTTTATGGTACTGTCAGACACCTTAACTCAGTTGGTAGCATGTCTCTTTACTGAGCCAATGGTCCCGGGTTCGATTCCCGGCATGGCCGGAAACCTTATCAATGATAAGATGTGGGCTCCCCCTTTCACAGTGATGAATAAATTAACGTGCGTGGGCTGTATGTTGTGTCTCTCTTAGATTTAAGTCAGGTTTTAAGTCTCTGCTGATTTAATCAGTTGGTTCAGATAATGCACGTTATAGGCGCATGCGCAGAAGATATTTATGTTGTCACATTAGCAAATCAAAGAGTTTGAGGAAAGTAGTTTAAATTAAATGGGTTTTAAAGACATCTTTTTTTTTCGGGATTGTTTCAAAATATAGATTACATTTTTAATACACACACAAACCATTTTCTGAAAATAATTATTCATTGACTTTATATAATATGTGAATTCAATCGGTTTAATAAATTCTGTAAGATTAGCTAATTTAAAACCAGCTTTGATGGTTAAATGGTTCGAGGCAGTGCTTTCGCAATATACTGGACTGCCGATGACAGGGAAGACTGGGATTCGAATTCCAGTCGGGTGAACTGAGGTTGACTTTTCCTAAATGGTTTTAAACTATCTTTCCATGAAAATGCTTGCACACTTAATATAAATTTACCCTTATTAATCTCGAAATCATTAACGTAATATGTTCATACGACTATGAATACGGTAAGCCAAACGGGTAGTAAAGATGCGGTTGTAAAAAAAATAAACAAAGATAAAATTATTATTATTATTAGCACCGCGTCTTACTACCCATTCGGGTTATACGCACTTACGCTAATGTGTAATGGTAGGGTGACTGTGAGATGAAATCGACCTACAGTTTAACGTAGAAGCCGAACCACGGTGGAGGCCTGGCATTCCTTTACTTACCTAAACATATAAAAAATTGACTATCAGCTATTGTTTAAGAATTTAAAATGATTTTTGCTCATGTCATTAGAAAGTAGAAATCTACGTTTTAAGTGTATTGAATGGAGACGTAATAATCGGTAATATAGCTAAAAATGGTCACTAACAGGATTCAATAAACTAATAAGAAAAAAAAAGAAAAAACTTAACCTCGCCACTTTAGCATACACTTAAACTAGTTTGAGTGATATTTATGGCCGTCATATTTGTATTCCTGGGCCGCATGAAACCTACCAGTCCACCCCTGGTTCCAGTACATGTTTCTATACTGAAGTTCGAAAACTTTGAGCATTATCCACTTCAAGGGAGGCTCTCCGCAACCCTGCTTGGTCTCGGCGATATATTTCATTGCCGTGTGCGGGTCTCCGCAGTAATTACGAGAAGTAAACTCTTCATTTGATTATACGTGCGGAACTATCTTGCAAAATGAGCGGAGAAGTTGAGGAAGCGAAGCGTCGCGTCGGGCATCTTCATAGCCGAAAGTTGTTGACGTCTTCATCGTCTTATTCTGCAAGTCAACGTCGTAACAGAAGCGTCGCGCCGGGCGTCTTCATAGCCAAAAGTTGTTGACGTCTGCATCGCCCTTTTCTGCGAGTCAACGTCGCAGCAGAAGCGTCGTGACGCCACAGATAGGAGTGCGACCATTGATCGGGTATCGAACTCATCCTTGGTTCCCGAAACTAGGGTGTTTGTTTTTGTGACGTAACTAGAGTGGACGCTTCTACAAGGGGATTTTTACTACCCATTTGGATTATCCGTTTATTGACACTGTTTCTATACGGATGAGAAAGGTATGATTTAGAGAAAGTTTAACCGGCAGTTTCGTAAAGGTAGAGTGGAAAATCATTTAGGAAAAGGTATTGGTCAAAATATTGATCATTAGTGAAATTTAGGACTTCCTCTATCATATTGATAAATTAATTGACTGGAAGATTGAGTGTTGGGTCTTTTCTAGAATTAAACTATTTTGTAAGTCTTGTTTTGAAATAGCTGGTTCAGAAAGTGCACTTTAGAAATCCCAAATTAAATAAATAAAGGGTAGTTTCCAAGAGATAAGGTTTTACGTAATACGATTAAATAAAACTAGTGTTATTCCACAGCTTCTGTAATAACCCCTCTTTCTACCCCTCTCTTCCTTTGGCGGACTTGCGCTCAGCTGATTTCCCCCCTCCCCCAACCCCTCCCAAGCTTGCTCCACCTTTTTGACTCGACCAGTAGCTACAGATTCCTCGCGCACTCCGCTACTGTCGCCGCGATACCACAGTTTGCTGGTAACGGGAGTCCGTCCTGGTGAGTAGATCAGACACTACATAGACATCGCGACACGCCTCGTTGGCCCGGTCGCTCGCGGTGAGCCGAGACTATTATAGGTGTGTCTTATATAGATAGCTCGTTTTAGAGACTGCAAATATTTTTAGTGGACTTTTTTTATGAACTTGTATTACAAAAGTTTTGTTCGTGTAAAATGTTGATGTCAACGTTGTCACATAAACAAATTATTTATTAAAGTATTTATTTATTTATTGAGGGAGTCCTAATTTATTAAGAAAATAAATATTAACGCGTTTACTATGTGTTTTGTTTTAGTGTGCTGGTGTCTTAAGCTATGTAAGTTTACTAATCACTGGGATAGTATAATTATGCACATAAGTGGTTCTTGTCGTTGTTTTTTCATCGTTAAATGTAACACTAAATAACCATCAACAAATTCATCTATGGGGTAAGAATGAGGAGGGAAGTTGAGAGTAACTGTACCCTTATTGGCATAAAGATGACGATAGAAAGATTACATAAATAAATTGCATGTGGGAAATAATTCCCTGGTGCCCACGGTCGAAATTCAAACCTCGACCTATCCGTCAGTCATTATTGTGGAACTAACGCCTTTTACTTCGTGACCACTAGTGCAAGTAAAAAAAAACAACAAGAAGCTGGCAGGCAAACTTAACAACTGTGACTGACATTATTGTCTCAAAAGCTCCACAATCTATACCGTAAAAACTGCATCGGTGGACACACTAATAAAGGCGTCGGTTTCGTGTAGTCTGGTTTTCCGATGATGGAGAGGTAGGGGTGCGGCTCAGTGTACAAGGGTGTCCCCCCCAATAACATTCTCACTCTTCCTTGTGGATAGTCTGGATGGTCGGTAAGACACGGAGCCATTATTGACAGACACCACATCTTACAGTTGTCTACATCCTCTTCAATAACCGTCCTTGAGCGTAGTGCGGGTGCCTCTTTGCCCCTGCCATCTGTTGTCTGATTTGGGCACTAAGATATTGTAATCAGATGGAGCTTATGGTCACGTGACAGCACGCGCTTTCCTCGTGCGACAGTCAGTACTGGGTCCCGGCCTCGATTCCCGGCTCCGTTGAAACTTTTATCCTCGGTGAAATGGAAACCCCTGTCACAATGATGAATTAGCCGAGAATCAAGTTAGTTTGTAAGTCTTGTGTGATCATCTGGTTTAGAAAGGGAACGTTAAATGCACCTAATTCAAATAGATCTACTAAGATACAGGATGTTACGTCCATGGGTACCAATCGCAAGCACTTGGATTCCCTTGATCAAATATAGCAGGTGCGCCTCACGAAGATACTTTTTACTTACATCGGTAGGCACGTGGTGAAGCTCATGTAGGCTCTTTGGCCGGGGGTGGGGTTGTTGGGGTTTGAATCCTGGTTGTGTGTATTGAGAGTGGTGTTTATTAAATTGTATTCCAATCTACCTCCACGCAAATACGGTCACATTTACTAACAATTCTATTTTCCTCATCCATACCCCATTAGTGTAGTATCTATACATAGGGCCTATACCTATATATATTACACTAATATGTGGAAAACAACAAAACATACCTTTATAACATTTAAATGATACATGCAGAGTAACCAAATTTGACGAAAGGTCACCATATTTATCTTGGCGATTGTTGAAATTTACACTCTCTGTCAAAAGTGCCATGTTACCACTTGGCTTATGAATAAATAATTGAGTAGATTTCAAACTTTCAGATATACTTTTTTTTTTCACTGTGTGTATCATAGCAGCGTTGGTATATTCGCATGTAATTACACTAATTGATTAGGAATAATAGCGTATAACCCGAACGGGTAGTAAGACGCGGTGCTAAACTTTAAAAAGGGAATTTTGATAAAAACTGTAAGAAATGTACTCACATTTGTGTGGAGAAAGGGTAGAAAACCTTTTTAGGAAAACATTACTCATTACACCCAGCTGGGATACTAACCCTGATCTCGTCGTCACTGGCAAACCAGATAAAATGAAACGGACGACCTTGCCCGCGTGACCACTGTGAAATATTTTAATATAAAAGTTATAAAAAATGAACTACAAATAAAGCGTTTTAAAACTTTATTGAACATAATTAGAGTTAGTAAAGTGTTAAGTTATTCAATTATGTCTTTGTTTGAATACATATTTTATAGGGTTTCTAGATTTCAGTGCAAAATACACTTTGCGGCGCACTTCATTAGTAGATAATTTGACAATTTTCTATTCTATTTATCTTTGCATTTTAATTTGTAACTTTTGTTAATTCCGTGCAGTTTTTTATCTTTTCCTAATTTCTTACTATTTCTCTACATTGACTTTACACAGAATTCAAATATAAACGTAAAATACACTAGATATTTGTATATTCATGCATCTACCACAAAGGTTATAAACGACTTAATGGCTGGGCTTAGAGGGGTGATTAGTAAAAAAATTTAGAGAGTATGAAAAAACAATTTCGTGATAAAATAGTCCCAAGTGGGTGAGCCCAGCCAGGATTCGAACTAGAGTTCCAACTTCTGTGTCAGAATCAGGTCAAAATCAAACATGTTGGTGCTGAGCTAACTCTGTCGGTGACATGTCACAAATGGAACACTATAGCTGTAATGGTTGTTCACACTGCGAAATAAATTAAAATGAAGTTTACAACTAACAAAGACAAAACAAATTATGTTTCCACGCACACAAATAAAACCGACCCATGCATTGGCGAATCACTTTCTCAAATACCAACTGAGAAAAGGAAGCTCCTTATCAAATAATAAAAAAGTAGACGTTTTATATCCACTTTTTATCTGATGGTATTTACAAACAAGTAAGAAAAGTATACCCAAATTTTCTTACAAATGGATATATGACAGTTATAAAAGCTACATTATCTACTTTCAACTATATATACTTCAAGACCTGTGTTCTGCAGCTGTCACCTTTGAGCTTATCTTGCAAATACCTATAAACCAATACTAATAATATAACATAATGTTATCAATATTGATCGAGAAAAATATGTTTGTATTGTCTAAAAGATGGTCCATTTGTAAGGAAATAGAAGTTTGGCTAGTCACAGATGTTTACACCCCTCGTCATCCCCTGTGCTAAATACACTGTTAAGGTGGGATGGAAGGGGATGCGAGAAAATGTCGGTGTTTTTGCATTTTTTATGACAACTTTTTTGACTTAAATAAATAAAATATTTCTCCAGCAGAAACATAGAGTCTGAGCTGTCTGTATACATATTGTCAAGTGCGGTGTGTGTGTGTGTGTTGAATCATTACGTCGTGATATGAGACGGCTGCGAGTCAGAGCACGTGTGTGTATTTTTACTTGTCTCAGGGCGTGTGCCAGGACGGACCAACCCGTGGCTGGCCCTGGTGGTGATGAAGACAACTACAAGATGCACATGTGAACTTACTTTCGTTTGGTTACAAAGCTAATGTACCCGGTTACGGTTAGGGTCATTCAATAAAAATGGTATCCCACTATTTTAACAAGTTTATAATTATTTTAAGTTTTATTGGTGATTGATTTATTTCAACCCGCTTTGGTCTATGGCCGCATGGTCTAAGGCGCTGCTATCGCAGTAGACTAGACTGCTGATTACGAGAAGATCGAGATTTGAATCTCGGTCAGGTGCACTGAGTGTGGTTTTTCAAAATGGTTTTCCACTCTCCATTCACGCAAATGCAGATAAACTTCCCCTGAATATATAATCTTCTCAATGTCGACCTCAATAGTCTTGGGGTACAGTGCTCGCCTCAAGACCCGATGTTCTTGGGTTCGAACCCAATTAGGGCCGATGAATTTTTCTTGAGCGATAAAAATTCTCAACACAACTTCATTTTGAGGGTAAATAAAGCCTTCGGTCTCATGTCGTTTGTGGTATTAAAATAACCCAGAAAGGTATGTGAAAATACTTTTTCCGCCAACATTGTTAGATCGTTTCACACTAGTTCACGGAAATTCTCGTATGCTGATATAATCAGTCGGTTCAGAAAGTGCACGTTAAATATCTCGAATAAATAATAAATAAAGATAAAACCTTCCTAATCCTTAAAACCATTAGTATATAATCGTATAACCTGAATGGGTAGTAAGATACTGTACTATATAAAAATGGGTGTGTGTACTTATGTACGCGCGTGAGAAGTTATACTTCTTTGGCATCATTAAATAATTTTATTTCTTTATTTTGTAA
>CABFVZ010001805.1:113226-163232 GCA_902151445.1 Timema monikensis | reverse complement strand
CTTATTTGTGATGTCTCCGAAAATGTTATCCAAGGGGAAAATATCACCCGTGAATCTAGGCATTATATTAGATTTACGAAACAAATAGAAAGTGATTTCATGGCGGGTAAACATGCCACCCCCAATAGTTTTACTTCATGGAAAAGTCCTCTTATATAGTGAATTTAATGATTTGTTTGAATAGTTTACTTAACTGCAAGATTTAACATATGCATTTTATAACCTTATTAAACAAATTGATCTTGCTTCATTAATGTGGACAGTAGTCTGGAAGAGAAATCTTCCCATGCAAGGTGGATATAGTTTTATGTTATCTGTGCCATCTTAAAACATACTTTAGAAACATTATTTCTAAATTTAATAAATCACGAGGCTGTATGACATACATAAATATGTTTTGTACAAGAACATAGTTTATTGTAGTATATGAACAAATGTATATAGTACGCAAGTTAATGAAAGAATCAAGTTATTTGCTGACGTAAATGTTCACTTAATTATGTGTTAACTTTTCAATATAAATTTAAAACTTAATTTTAGCTTCTTTTTTTCCCCACAAGTATTAGCAGTATTGAATCATAACTGAACATTTATGTTTAATTTGAGCTTATTGGTAATAACTAGAAAACAGTTACCCCCTTTCCCTCAACTTAACTTATTTCTCCTTGATCCTCCGTTTCTTTGTGGTCGAGTCACCACAATTTTTTTTAATTTTTTTTATCTATTTCACACAATTTTTTTTATTATTATTGTATTTTGATATATATTTCAAACGGCCTTTTTCCCATGGAATTCACTTTGTTGAATCATCCGTTACACACAGTTTTCTGACACTATTTTTATTTTATTAAATTTTTTTTTATTGCCTAGTGAATTCGTTTCGCCACTAACGATTTGCGAAATGCTCACAGCCTCCATCCTAAGAAGTGATTGTAGTACACAATCAGTGGCTAGCCCTGACAAAATGTCTGCACGCGATTGGACGTCGTTGGACCATTACAAACTTTGGACCGCCGTAACCCCCAAACTAACCAAGCATAGCCTTCGTTTCTTGTTGTTTTACTCGGAGGAGTTTACTAGACAGCCATTTTAGTTTTCAACTCCTCTTCATCGAACATTTCTTTCCTTGTCTTGATCACCGGAAATGGTTAAATCTTTACTTCACGTTGGAATGAATAAAACAGATCTAAAAGTGTGAAGTTTATTTTATTTTATATTTTTTATATCTATCAAAAAACACCACCTTCTGTCACAAGAGCTTTGTTTAGTGTTTGTTCAGTGGGTGGGAGAGTGTTCAAGAGAAAGCTCTTTCTAAAAAGGTGTAGTAAATTTTGAAAAATGTCACCGATCACCAAGTGTTGTGACAGATCAACCAAACACAAAGATTCGAATAAAAAACCCTCATAGGAATATGAAAGCAATTGGGCGTGGGAAACACATCAATCAATGGTTGAACTACTGGCGTTCCCAATGACTGACTCTATCCAATATTCACTCCTGATTTTGTCTAGTTTATTTCTCACAAACACACATGTAATGTATTACCACATATGACCGGCCTTGTGTCGAAAAAAAATAAATGTTTAGCACAAATTGTAATTATCTTATATCAGGAGGAATATTAGAATGTTAGTTTTTGACTTATCTTGTGACTATTATTTGTCTCTGAAACCACTACACCAACATGCAGGTAAGAGAGAGAACAATTTTAATCATGGAGACAGAATAAGTTAATTGATTTATAGAAAAAATAGGTGTACAAATCAAAAAGGCAGCAAACCAAGGTATGGATTAAACTATTGTATCGAGTATATTGCTAACATTGATATGTTAATAAAATTATTTTCTAATTCTAAAAATCTACACAAATGTTTAAAAAATTATCCGTCTAATATTACATTCTCCGATACCTGTTGCCAAGCTCTCTTACCAAGGTCTAATTATAATATGCCCAACTTGCTTGTAATCAATAAAGCACCGTTTAGTATAAATTAATTTCCAAATTAATCAATACATTGAGAACAGGCTTTATCATAACGCTCCATTACCGACCGTTTACATGGTTTATAACATTAAACATAATTTTCTCATACAAAGTCTTCTAAAGATATTTCTCAAACACGTCGTTTCCGAGAGCGTACTACCATTTCTTTTAATATCTCTTTTATACTATTTTGTTTAATTTATACGAAGTAATGGACTAATGCATGGAAAAGTAAATGGGATAAAATGTACCAGTATTATCATAAAGAGAGGCTGGTAAAACCACAATAGTAAATTGACTTTGGAAAAGTATTTGCAGTGATTCGAGCCTTGGCCGTCATTGGCTATGCTGGTTTCTGTGAATTTGAGATAAGGTGCCATAAACCATTCTTATTTTATTGTTTAAAGATCGAAATTGGTATTGGATTGAATCAAACCTGTATGAAAAACACGGGAAAAAAAACCCATAATGCAATGAAAATATTGAGCAATTTTATTTGAAATTTCAGTTTAAAAAAAATATCTGTGTCTGTCATAATTTTATAATATTGGATTAGCTTTAGGTTTTATATATAGGTGCTACAGAGGTGTTAAATTTATTATAATAGTTGTAAATTAGTTTTAAATACTTTTTAATTTCTTCGTCCTAATAAATGCAATATTTCATGAAATATTAGTTTAATTTGTTAATATAATTCATTTCTCATCCCTTAAGAATGATTTGGAGGATTTTTTTAAAACAAATCCGAGTGGTTTTACAGGATTTAAGAAAATTTGTTCAGAAATATGTCATGTTGCCTGCACTGAATATATAAATCAGCTGATTAGTAGATGATTTTAAAAGTGAGATTATGTTATGTCTTGATAATGTAACATTATTTTATGTTATTACAGTTTATCTGGAAACAGCCTAGATATGAAATCAAAGAGAAATTCTTGTCCTTTGTGGAGAGGAAACTAAAAAATACCAACATTACAACTAAGATAAACCACATAGCGACGCTTAATAAAATTTGTCTCCATGATGATGAAGTCAGAGATTCTTGTAAGAAACTTGTGGAAAGCATGCCAAGACGCATTGAATCTCTGATAAAGATTAAGGGCATGCACACTAAATATTAAATGTGACAAATATTTTTTAAATAAAGGAATATTTCATTGATATACCATGTATTTTAAATCCTAATCATTCAAAAAGTGATCAACAAAATACTATTTAGGTAACAACTCGATTAATTTTTTTAAATGTATCCTAAAACTATTAAAAAACTGGACAAAAAGTCTCCAGGTAACCTGTAATAACATAAAATAATGTTACTTCAACAAAACATAACAATCCATAATCTCACTTTCAATATCATCTGCTACTAAGTTGATTCATCTATACATTTTAGGCAACATGACATATTTCTGAACAAATTTTCTAGATGCTATAAAATTACTCAAAGTTAAAAAAAAATAATCTTCAAACCATTCATAATGATTGAAAAATGAATTATTCTAACAAATTAAACAAATAGTTAGTACAATATTGCATTTATTTAGAATAAGAAACAAAATTATTAAAACAAAATTGTTATTAATTTCACACCTCTGTATTTGCTTGGACACTGAAACATCCCTTAACGGACATCTCTAATTAATGGATTCATCTTTATAACGGACAGTTTAAATTACCCCGGCAAAACAACATTGGCTATCACGGCGATACACTTTCACAATAATGGACATGGACGTTGCTAGAGAAGAATATTTATACATATAAATCTCTAAATAGCGGATAAAAACTGCAAACACTAGTCCATATCTTGTACAACACATAATACGTACAGTGCCTGTAAGGTAGCAAGCTTACCTCACATTGTTCCTCTATGGTATAGCTTATAAGGTAGTGCCATAGTGTAATTCGTTAAGGTAAGACTGCTACCTTTCAGTGTGAACAGAGTGTAGGCTACATATTACTATGTTAGAAGTGTCCTTGTCTTGTTTGAAACGTTAGCAGTCCAACCTTCACCCGATAAACAGTTTCATTTCTATATCATACTATGTTGTCAGAGGGAGATGCAGAATGACTTCAAAAATAAAGATTCAACAGGAAAATAAAATTAAAAATAACACCAAAAACAGACAATTTTTTAAAACTTATTTAATCCAAAGGTTTAGCAATGAAGTTGTGAAGAAAGTTTTGAACTAATTATTGATGACATATTTTTATTAGTTTAATATCTGTTTGACCAGTTCTTTGCACGGGTAATCAGCATCAAAACAATATCAAATTAGGACGTTCAACATCCAGCTACCAACCTTTTTTTATATAGTTCATCCATGTACAAACAATCATGATCTAACTATGGAAATCCCGAACCATTTATGGAAATTAATAAATTAAATCATTACTTGGTCCATTAACAAGCCCAATAATTTGCCTTGTTGGAATAAAGAGCGAAACTGTTTACCAATTAGCATGTGTGAAATAATATACTCTGTTGTAGAAACATATTGAGTAAATGAGTATCATACGATTCACTGAACTATGTGAGCACAAATTATTTATTTTGATAATGACAGTATTATGTTGCTGCTAGATAGGTGTTAGTTTATCCTTCGATATTTAATTAAATGGAATTGCAATGCTGATGGATCCCCTTTAAGATAATTGTTTTTATTTATTTTTAGATTTTTAGTCTAGTTATAATACAAAATTAAAATTGTCTAATATATTTAGATGGTTTTTTTCTATTAGCTTAGGAATTTTGCACCCCCCTTCCCCACCCCATTTCACCCATTTCCTTGACACCTATTTTGAGATTACAAACTTTCGTGCTATTTGGTGAGGTCCATTTATCATTTTGCCAAATTTAAGTTTTCTTCCACTTTGAAAGGTAGATTTTCTAATAATATTATAAATATTTCAAAATACTCCCTTCTCCCTCAAAACTTCTAATTCCCACATTCCCATTTCGAAATTGTATAGCTTATTTGATTATCTGATGTGGTTATTTTAAGTCTTGCTAATTTTCAACACCTCCAAAAATTATTGTTCAACATTAATTGTATGAGTTTTAAACCTTTTCCATTTTCGGGATTTCCATTTTGAAATTCCATTTATTATTAAATGATTCGGTTAATTGAGAAGGAATATTTACTCACATGCTGTAATTAATTTTTCTAATACATCGAACAGTTTTTCTTATTAATTTCGAAATCTTTGAACACGCCACAAACCTCCTCCACTTGAAGAACAAAATTTTAGATTTTAAATTTTCAGTATTTTTTTATGTTTGATTATTTGGGTTGGTCGTCCTAACTACTTGCAAGTATTTACATTTCCCAACAAACTTAGTATGTTTATTTTTTTATTTTCGGAATTTCAAGCAATCCTTATAGTTAAAAATATACATATAATTTCTAGATATCTGCGAAATTTCTATTTTCTTTCATACTGAAAGGTATTTTATATATTATTTTTAGAAATGTATCTACATTCACCCATTTTATTTACCTCCTTCCAAATATAAAATTAAAAAAAATTATTAAATCTTGGTCTTTATACTTTCTCATTAAATTTAAATATCTTAAGCACATAGATATTTGATTAATAATTAATTATTGTATTGGAAACGTCAAATCTTGACCATTTTCCGGATCATCATTTTAAATTTAATCTGTTGAGGCTCTTCTGGCTATCCCTTTATATTTATTAAAATATTTCGATTTTATACTATACAATACTGCATTTTTATTAGTTCTAGAAAATTTGAGGGCACTTCCATCCAAGATTTTGTCCTTTATTTTGAAATTTAAGAATGCTCAGACCTTTGCGAAGTTTGTGAGGGGGTTTGGGGGGGGTGTCATTAGACGTACCTTACGAATTTTAATCTTATGCCCCACTGATAAGTAATTGATTATTTGAGTCTTAGAAATTTCAAAACCCCTAATTTCACCCATAACATTTTTGAGTGATCCCTCTACATTCCTGACAATTTTTAGTTGTATACCTCTCTTAAAAGGTCTTTTTTTTTACTAATATGTCCCATATCTTACCGAGTTTCATGTTCAGAGCCACTAGTCTATCAACTCCCACATAAAAATTTCAAATTGTAATGATTTATTTTGTTATCTCAAGGGGTATTTCCACCTGCTCACCCATTTTAAATTATATATCACACCTAAAGTGTTTTTAAGTCACCCTCCTTCCCCTATTTCCTAGCTTACCTTTAAAAATGTAAGAATTTCAGATTCTTATTCTTATTTGAAGTGGTTCCTTTACCCTCCTTTTGAATTTTTGTTTTCTACCACACTAAGAAGTAATGGTTTGTATTTGTTTTAGAAATGTTGAGCGGTTATTTTTGTTATTTGGAGGCGTCCTTATATCTGCTTGAAAAATTTAAATTTCTTAACACACCTAAAATATTTTTATTAATTTTTATTTCCCTATTGATTGGGGTCCCATTTAAAATTTCAAGCTCTTGTGGTTAATTGAAGTGATCCTTTTACCGTCCTTCTTAATTTCAGTTTTTTACCACGCTGAGAAGTATTTATTTCTATTATTATGGAGAATTTTAAAGACCTTCTCCTCATTTTTCCAACCCCCTTAAGAAATTTCAAATTTTAAGAATTATTTTGTGTTGTTTTTCTAACTGTCTGCCAAATTTACATTTTCTACCATCCCTAGAAGTTTTTTTTTTACTGGTTGGAAGCCTCCACCCACCCCCATTCTCATAGTCCCATTTAAACATTTAAAATTTTCAGACCTTAATGCATATTTGGAGTAGTGGTCCCTTTAACTACCAGCCAAATTTAAATTTGCTTCCCCACTGATAAGTAGGTATTAGTTTTAGAAATTTTAGCACTTTTCTTTAAATGAAATAAGATGTATTTTAAATTTATGTCCATTATATGATACTTCTATAAACTTTTGAATTAAGGCTATAAGACTTGATATCAGAACATATTTATAAATTTAGTAACCTCTTATTTTTTTTACCAAAGAGCAAAATATACTTCATTTTCGTCAAGTTTTATCACCTGTTTGGGGTAGGCATTGGGCGGTGAGTATATAATATATTAACTACACTAATGCAATAGGGAAGATTAAGATAGAATCTAGAGAAAATGTACCAGCATTTTCTGGGGTGAAGAGTACAGAATCATTTAGAAAAAAGTCTCCTCCATATTCGTGGCAGAAATGAACTCTCGTTTTTTTTATTCAAACGAGATAATACAATATTTATTCCATTTTTCACATAACCATTAGTGCAGGCTTTACAAATTTGCTGGATTTGAGAGCGTGAGGTCGTTCTCTACATGTTACTATGGAGTGAGAGTGTGAGGTCGTTCTCTACATGTTACTATGAAGTGAGAGTGTGAGGTCGTTCTCTACATGTTACTCATGTTACTATGGAGTGAGAGTGTGAGGTCGTTCTCTACATGTTACTATGGAGTGAGAGTGTGAGGTCACTGTCTACATGTTACTATGAAGTGAGAGTGTGAGGTCACTGTCTACATGCTACTATGAAGTGAGAGTGTGAGGTCACTCTCTACATGTTACTATGAAGTGAGAGTGTGAGGTCACTGTCTATATGTTACTATGAAGTGAGAGTGTGAGGTCACTGTCTACATGTTACTATGGTAGTGAGAGTGTGAGGTCACTGTCTATATGTTACTATGAAGTGAGAGTGTGAGGTCGTTCTCTACATGTTACTATGAAGTGAGAGTGTGAGGTCACTGTCTACATGCTACTATGAAGTGATAGTGTGAGGTCACTCTCTACATGTTACTATGGAGTGAGAGTGTGAGGTCGTTCTCTACATGTTACTATGAAGTGAGAGTGTGAGGTCACTGTCTACACGTTACTATGAAGTGAGAGTGTGAGGTCACTGTCTATATGTTACTATGAAGTGAGAGTGTGAGGTCGTTCTCTACATGTTACTATGAAGTGAGAGTGTGTGGTCGTTCTCTACATGTTACTATGAAGTGAGAGTGTGAGGTCACTCTCTACATGTTACTATGAAGTGAGAGTGTGAGGTCACTCTCAACATGTTACTATGAAGTGTATGTGTGAGGTCGCTCTCTACGTTTTGCCAGCCAGTGGTTGAGGAACTCATGTGACGCACTAGTGAGTCCAAGGGGGGCTAAGGGAGGTTTGAGACCATAGGAAGGTGTAGAGCCCCATTAGAGGGGTGGTCAGAGGGCGTAACGTCCCACTCGGTGGCGAGGAACCACACCTGCTGCTAGTCTGACTAAAACAATTCAAGACTCGGATATTATCTACACGACAGAAGCTACATTTTTTAAAACGAGGATTGGACAAATCGACATTTCCAAGCTCTAATTTCTCGCAACCAGGAATGTTTCCCTTGATAAGCTTAGCACAAATTCACTAACGATATTTTTCTCGTCGCCGCGTCTCACTACTAATTCCACTTATGCGCATATTAATTGACTACACTTGGTTCAAGTGATAATGAAGTTTGAATATTTATAAAGTGTACCCGCATTTGTGATGATGTAGAATGGGAAACTACATAGGAATAAACACGCTTATTATACCTGATTGGGAGTTGAACAATGATTCCTCCCTTATCAGAGGTCCAGTTTATTTTCATAGTGACGCCTTAGGTCAGCTTTCTTCAAAATGTACTCCACGTAGCCCTTGGGCTCCATCAAAGTTGTTTCAGGATCCAAAAGTAATTTGAGAATATTATTCATCTGTTTTTGACATTAAATAAGTATCAGTAATTATTATGTTTGTCAATTTTTTTCAAATCTGAATCGAAAATATTTTTCAAATGCGCAGCCAGAACATATTATATTTTCTGTTCGTTTGATACTTTACGTTTGTAAAGTTTAACTGTCTTTAATATAAGTGTAAGAATTTCTTACGTGGGATCTAGCATGATTTATTTGGTGTAAGGACTCCTTTGGTCTAAAAATATTGGGAAGCCTTGCTCTGTTAGACCGCGAATTGCACTATTGTGTAGGAAACGACAAGGTTCTAATTATTTGCTCGATTCATTCATCGTAAGATATTCAACTATTTAAAAATAAATGTATTAAAGATATTAAACATTTTTCGGTGATTTCTTTTTAAAATCTAATATTTATTGGAACTTCAAAAATAACATAACCTCGATAATTTCACGGGGCACCTTTTTGAATACCACTGTTATAAAGATACACTGCTTATGTTTATATGTTTTAACATGATCAATTTAAAAAAGTTTTTAGTTAAAAAAAAATATTCTATATACATTTCTCAGTGCTCACAACTCTAAAAGCATCTGAAAGAGTCCTACTATCCCAACCTTTGAAAGAGTCAAATTATATAAACTATTGAGAGTCCAACTGTACAAACCTCTGATAGAGTCCTACTATACCAACCTCTGAGAGAGTCCAGCTATATAAACTATTGAGGGAGTCCAACTGTACAAATCTCAGATAGAGTCCAGCTATACCAACCTCTGAGAGAGTCCAGCTATATCAAATATTGTGAGTACAACTGTACCAACCACTGAGAATAGTCCAGCTATATCAAATATTGAGAGTCAAACTGTACCAACCACTGAGAGAGTCCAGCTATATCAAATATTGAGAGTCAAACTGTACCAACCACTGAGAAAGTCCAGCTATATCAAATATTGAGAGAGTACAACTGTACCAACCACTGAGAGAGTCCAGCTATATCAAATATTGAGAGTCAAACTGTACCAACCACTGAGAGAGTCCAGCTATATCAAATATTGTGAGTACAACTGTACCAACCACTGAGAAAGTCCAGCTATATCAAATATTGAAAGTCAAACTGTACCAACCACTGAGAGAGTCCAGCTATATCAAATATTGAAAGTCAAACTGTACCAACCACTGAGAGAGTCCAGCTATATCAAATATTGTGAGAGTACAATTTTACAAACCTTTGAGAGAGTCTAGCCATACTAAACTTTGAGAGAGAGAGAGAGAGAGAAAGATAGTGAGAGAGAGTGAGAAAGATAGAGAGATAGAGAGAAAGATAGAGTGAGAGAGAGTGAGACTGATTGAGAGAGAGAGCAGGGTCAGCCCCGGGCCGGCAGATGGACGTTTGGGCGCGGCCGCGGCCAACTCACATGAACTAATATCACATGCGAGAGAGCGGTCCGAGACTCGTGACTGTGCGTCGTGCGCGAGTCTTTGGCACTTGGGACCTGCAACACAGATACAAGTACACACCAACTTCACGGGACAGCCTATCCTGAAGGGCCGAGTTCCTCAGACATTTCCAAGAACTGTCAAATATCACGTTTGTAAAAATTAGATCACAGTATTCACATTTATCCATTTACTAGTATGGTGAGATATTCAGGAATAGCGACATTACGTACTACCCGTCCGTGCTGTAGGCCTACTTATTTATTAAAGGAAGAGTGAAATAGACTGTATTTGTACAGTAGAATTTCTAGTGGAAGAATCTTTTAACTAATTCAACTATCCTTTAAATTGAAAAATGACACCTGGATACGGGAATAGAACCCGGGACCTTTGGATTAGAATGCTAATGCTCTAATTACTGAACTATCCAGGAATCATCCTGTGCCTGGGGTAATTCTTCACGAATATTTTAAGGCAGAGTCTGTGATGGACGTGTGGAAATGATCAGCTACATTGATTTATCTGCACGAGCTATCAGATGTAGCAGCCACCATCGACTCGTGAGGGCTTTTTATTGACAAATGACAAATGTACAATGACAACTGTACAAACGTGCATTTCATGATGGGTTAAATAACCAAACTATTATATTTGTTCTTCACCTCTGACAAGATATCTTGTGAATGTGGGGAATGCCAGGCCTCCACCGTGGTTCGGATTCCACGTTAAACTGCAGGTCCTTCATCCGAACGGGTAGTAAGACGCGGTGCTAATAATAATAATAATAATAATAATAATAATAATAATAATAACAATAATAATAATAATAATAACAATAATAATAATAATAATAATAATAATAATTACAAGTGCTCTAACACCTTAGCTTACTCTAATACACCTACTTAGCACCACGTTTTAATACCCGTTTGGTTATACGCTTAAGTACTAATTACGCCAGTGGGCTAGGAATTGGGAAGGTTGAATTTAGAGGAAGTGAACCCGCATTTGAAAGGAGGGAGAATGGAAAACAATTTAGGTAAAAACACCCTCAGTTCACCCGAACGAGTTTCAAACCTCAATCTCCCCGTTCTTGGCAGTTTAGCTCAACACGAAACCAGCGCATTAGCAAACTACGCCACTGAGGCAGGTCTTAGCTTAGTGGGTAGCACGTCTGTCTGTTGATATAAAGGTACCAGGTTCGATTTCTGACATGGTCGAAAGATCTATCATTGGTGAAATGTGGGTTTAACCTCTCATAGTGATGAGTTAACGGTCGGGAGACTGGGTGTTGTATTATTTATAAATTTAAGTTACTTTACGAGTCGTGTGCTGATATAATCAGTCGGTTCAGAAAGTGCTCGTTAAATACCTTAAATAAATAAAATGAAATGATTACTAGTATATACAATAATTTTGAGTTTATATAAATGAGTTGAGTGGATTCCACTATTTTATAAAGATGAATTTTGATTTTTCTTACAAATCCAAGGTGTGCGAATGGTGGAGCCACACAAGACCCCGCGATTTGGGGGGCCCTGCGCTTGTTTAGGGACGGATGAGAAAAACAAGATGGGGTCGGACATTTTTAGCCGAATGCTCGTATAGAAGTCTCACTGTATAGGTGATCTAGCTAATATTGTCAGAGTGTATAACCAAATAAAAACATAATCAAGTGGTTTTATTTATTGAACTGCATTTTAACTCCACTGATTTGGATTTGTTTGTATGTGGTGGATATGTCTCAGGATAACTTTTCAACGCATTAAATGATTTAGTTAAAACTTGACACAGTTGTTCTTGGTATCTTAATACATTTCAAGTTCATTGGGGAAGTATATCTAACAAAGATGGAAGAGAAATCAACCCTTATATGTATTAAAACATGGCTTCTATCATTAATGATTATATCACATATTTATTTACCTTTTAGGGTATTTCTTGATAAAAAAATACGGCTGAAAATTGGTATATATATAGCTACTGTAATAACACCAAAAAAAGTTTTTTTGGGGTATGAGAAGCAAAGTAAGTAACTGGAGGCCCTCCAAACAATGTTTTCCCGGGGCCCCCCCATCTGCTAAGGGCAGCCCTGCTCTTTCTTGTAAAAGAGGGCAAGACGTACTCGGGAAAACGGAGCAACAAATAAACAGAGCAGAGAACTAACTATACAAGCAACATACATTCAATTGGGAATTATTTTTAAATCTAAATAAATATAACTGTCTTTTTCAAACGCAAAATTAGTACAGGATTTCAAAAATATATAATGTATACATGTACAAAAATATTTAGTAAAAATACATGGACTTGAAATATAACCTGATTTCAAATATTCTGCATGCACTCGAAACATCCAGTGATTGGTCTGACGTCACTCTTAGTAGCCGCTTTGGGTGTTAACCACTACTTTGTAGTTTTCTTAATTCGAGCGGCAATTTGTTCTTAAATCAGGGATATGGTTTTGTCATTTCTTCGAGTTTCTGATACCCCTGTTTACATCAACATCTCCTACAATGTCGCCAGCCAATAGGAATGAAGTGGTGGGACTGAAACTTCTTCAAACCTTGCTGTCATAAAAGGACAATCCGTTTTTTTAGCTCAGGGAGGTAGTTATACAATTCTTAAAGATTTTGTTTCTCCCACCTTTCCATCAAATTAGTGTTCTTTCTAAGGGTTTTTCCTCATGAGTACGTGTTCATCCAACAGAAACAAAGAGATGAAGAAATGCAACTGGTCAGAGTATATCCCACCCTCCCACTGATCCTCTCCTAGCGTAATAAACACAGCTCTTAGTGAAACAAAGAGATGAAGGAATGCAACTGGTCAGAGTATATCCCACCCTCCCACTGATCCTCTCCTAGCGTAATAAACACAGCTCTTAGTGAAACAAAGAGATGAAGGAATGCAACTGGTCAGAGTATATCCCACCCTCCCACTGATCCTCTCCTAGCGTAATAAGCACAGCTCTTAGTGAAACAAAGAGATGAAGAAATGCAACTGGTCAGAGTATATCCCACCCTCCCACTGATCCTCTCCTAGCGTAATAAACACAGCTCTTAGTGATACAAAGAGATGAAGAAATGCAACTGGTCAGAGTATATCCCACCCTCCCACTGATCCTCTCCTAGCGTAATAAGCACAGCTCTTAGTGAAACTCGGAAGTTGTTTCCTGTTGGATCGTAGAAAATCAAACGTTGCTAATTTATTTATATATTTCCACGTAACTTCTGGTGGTACCGATGAAATGGAAATAGTGACCTACTAATAGAAATATAACAAGGGGGGTGGAGTGGTGATACAAATCTGTATTACATACCCAATATGCAAAAGCATAAAATCTAAGAAAATTTTGAGATGACTTAGTTTCAATTATAAATTCCACTTGGCTCCATTATATCCCACTCGTGTTTTATAAAGTATTACTAATTTTATTTAGACTAACACTTCGGATTAGAATTTTTTAATTGGGCTTTCCGCACACATCTACCAAAAACTATTAATATCTCAAAAGTAAATTTTAACTTACTCTTTCTTTGATGTACTGTACGTCTGTATAATGAGCTCAACTGTTCCAATTTATCTTGATTTTCTTAAAGAGCAGGCTGAGATCTATAAAATTTCCCCAAATAATTTTGCATTTACTTCATCAATTACTATTTCCTATTGGAATTTATAGCTACTGATATCTCTAGTTATGTAAGTTTTATAAAAATTAAGAATTTCTTTTAAGCATTTTATATAATAGCCCTCAGGGATTTTATATTAAAATGATTATATTGATATATTATTTAGATCAATTATTTAAAGATTGATTTTATTTCAAAACTTTTTAATTTTATTTTGTCTCTTAGCTTAAAGAAAGCTATAAATTCTTTTAATAAATTGACAGTTGATTAATATATAGTTTTAGGATCAAAAATTTGTTTTAATCAAATGTGAATTTAAATTTTTTACCAATCAGATCTCAAAATATTTCATTTCTTGTCAAGTTAAAAAAATCTATAAAAATGGTTTCAAAACAGAATTGTATACATTTTGCTTTTCTATTTAAAAGTTTTTTATATTAATCGTAGTTCTATAGGAAATACAAAAAAAATAAAAAATGTACTGTGCACCGGACATACCTTCTCTTTCTTTTATCTTAATATCGAGATATTTACTAAAAACTTAAATTTGTGAAACAAAATCGTATACATTATTGCAGAAACACTCCACCAAAGAACATAAATGAAACTCTTGCAGAAGAATTGAGTAAAGAGGAACATTTCTCTCCTCCAATAGCAAAACAATTTCAATTATTAAAGAGATTTATAAAAATATTATTATTATCATTATGTGTTCTGTCTTCCGACAGATACATTCCTTTTGTCAGCGAAATTAGAGACTACCAATGAGCTCTGTTATCTGCCGCTTCCTTCAAATCACAGAATTTTCTTTTTTCCTTCAAGTCCTCAAATAATTGAATCCTACTTCCTATGTTCCTCTTTCCCTCAACATTTCTTTCTATGACGTCATACAGAAGACAGTTCCTCCTAATGATGTGTTCGATACAGTTTGCTTTGTACTGAAGTGTCACATCCAAAATGGTTCTATTCTCATCCATTCTTCTTAGGACTTCTTCATTTGTCACCCTGTCTGTCCACTCTTCTCCAGCACAACATTTCAAAGCTCTCCACGTAATTCTTTTCCGTCTTACTAAGAGTCTACGTTACTGTTCCATACAGCGCGATGCTTCAAATGTAACAGTTCATTGCTTAAAGCATAGAAACAATTGGTTTTATAAAATATATTTTACATAAAAGATTTAAATTTTGAATAGTACTACAACTATACAATAGTTTATAGTTTCGTATCTCAAATTTTTGCGGAGATATTACCAAAAATGGGAGTTTCTGCTTATGCAAAGAGCCCTTAAAGACATTTTCATGGGAAAATGAGAGTAGCCATTTTATTTGTAAGGTTAAACCATGCCTATATACAAATTGTAATCAAAATCTCTAGAGTTGATTTGTAAACAATAGATTTGATCTCTTTTTCTCCTTCAGTAAACTATCTATAATATTAGGGTCAGATATCTAATTCTGAAATTCCTTGGGGGAACCATATGAAAATCCTAGATACAAAGTTTCAGCCCAATTGGTAATTTAGTTTCGGTTCTAGTCCGAGATGCAGACAGACAGACACCGTCACAAAAAACCACTTTTTCGGTTTCGGGTTTTCATGAAACGTCAAAATATCGAGTGATGTTTTTTTTTTACGATCACAACACTTATCTCTTAGAGGGGTCGAAAGAAAATAAAAAGTAACAAAAGGAGTGTGCACTTTAATTTTTGTCAAGTGCTTCTCTTAATTATGGTTGAAAAGTTAAAATAATATATTCTAAAAGATTTAGGCTGTAAAGTAGAATAAACAGTCATCGTTTGTGCTAAGTTATCGCTGGCTATCGTTCTATTTTAATCATTGTCCTGCAAATATTATTAATGATGTCTTATATGTGGCCAAGTTTATATAACATTAGAACCAAAGGTGACCTGGTGGTCTAGGGGTAAGGTGTCAGACTTCTATGCTGGCGGCCGGGGTTCAATCCTTGGTCCCGGCAAAGATTTATCTGTTTACCAAACCCTTCCTTCACCTCTGACAAGACAACTTGTGAATTTGGGGAATGCCAGGCCTCCACCGTGGTTCGGATTCCACGTTAAACTGCAGGTCCTTCATTTCATCTCACAATCACCCCACCATTACACATTAACGTAAGTGCGTATAACCCGAACGGGTAGTAAGACGCGGTGCTAATAATAATAATAATAATAATAATAATAATAATAATAATAATAATAATAATAATATAGTGAAGTTGGTGCCAGCGCCTACATTACTCTAAGAACGTACAATTACTGTGTTGGTGTAGATTCATTCTTATCTTGTAAGTTATGCAATGCCTGCTAAGTTGTAATGCATATGGATTTATTATATTTACTTAAATCCTATCAAAACAGTATTTTTTTATATAAATAAGAGAGAAGTGTTGGGTTTGAGTGCATTAGGCCGTTTAGTACAATGACTGCTAAAACAAATTGTAATAAGAAGAGAATGGTAGTAGGCTTAAATGGAACGTAGTTTAAAGTTAACCCTCCTAAATCACTGAGCATGTAGCTTATTCCTGACCGATTGAACTTGTTTTAGTATTTTAATTTCGTAGTTATTCTCTCCAGCACAGACATAACGGTTTTTACATGGTAAATATATAGATCTGTAGCATCTCCAAATGCATAGAGTATTTTGTGTTTTAGAAAAGCTACTGATGAAACAAAGCTAAAATTATAATATGTGATATTGAATTTTAAAGATGCAAATTATTATTTACAATTTAATAATTAATATCTAACTATAGGAAGCTGAATTAAATTAATTTCCTTTCCGACAATATTGTAGTTAGAACTTGCCAACATAATGATCCAGCGTTACATGAAACGGGTAACAATAATAATAATATTTAGCACCGCGTCTTACTACCCGTTCGGGTTATACGCTTTAAGTACTAATTACGCTAATGGATTAGGAATTGGGAAGGTTTAATTTGAGGAAGTGAACCCGCATTTGCGTGGAGGGAGAGTGGAAAACCATTTAGGAAAACCACCCCTAGTTCACCCGACCGAGATTCGAACCTCGATCTCCCCACCCTCAGCAGTCGAGCTAAACACGACAAGCGCGTTAGCCAACTACGCCACTGAGGCGGGTAACGGGTAACAAAACGTCCAATGCAAGCTACGGTTTTCTACTCACGTTCATTATCATCAAACTTATCAGTAATTTTTGCGAAAAACAAATTGTTACGCTTATTATAATGATGAATATACGATGAATATATCTCCGTTTATAAAAACACTTATTTTCTTAAAAGTATTTTATAAACCGTTGTGTTTGGTTAGAAATGTTAGGATTTATAATGAGCTAAAGATACCATGCCAAACCTATTTTTTTTTGCACATTTCATACAAAAAACTATATATAGATAATTTGTTTCTGCATATTTTAAGTAGCCTATTTTACATATTTTATAAATATTACAATTCAAGTTTAAAAAAAATTTGTATTTTCAATTAATTTACAATTATTTTATTTTGTCCCTTTTTTCATACTTTAGCATTCTTGTTTTAAATCTCTTTCATTCTTGTAAAAAAGACACTTGTATCATCGAAACATGTGAAGGATACCATCATTTGTGGGGAAAATTCTAGATTGAAATTAATTGAATTACAATGAAAGAAATATTCATGCTAAAACATTCACCAATCACTTCTTGTGAACTAAAAAGAAGTTTAATTCTACAAAATATTGCTACAGAAGAGGCAAAATATGGCACCAGAAAATTTAAAGAATTATGAAAATGTTAAGAACGATTATTATTATTATTATTATTATTGTTATTATTATTGTTATTATTATTGTTAATATTATTTTTAATTGATTTGAAAAATTATGTTTCATTGTAAAATGTTTTTTAACAAACCCTGTTCAATAAATTGGCAGAAACAACCAGATATTCTACTCTTTAATGTAAACTCTTTCTATAATGTGCAAATTTTACTTTATTTAAGAATTATTTCGGACCACACCAAGGCAGTGGTTTTTTAAAAAAGAATCTTGGCAGTACTACCTGCGTGGTGGAATTTTAGTACGTATTTAAATATTTTAGACATCACATATGTCTAATTTGAATGTAAATTCTGACTCTACTGATTAGGTTCAGTTTTTATTAAATAAGCTTAGCATTTCTAAAGATTTAGCTGCCGACAAACGGACACCATTTTGTCATTTTTATTTCATTCAATGCAATAAATATTTTGAAGAAAGTATGTTTAGTTTTAATTAGTTACGTGGTTATGAAATATTGTAACTAGATTGCGTAGATAAACACTTCACGTGAAACATAATTTATTAAAATAAATATTATTTACTTACGAAATGTGTGTCTTTCTCTCCTTTTCTTTTGTTGACACTTGTGACACAGAGTTAAAAATTTTCAAATAGATACTGTATTCACACTATGAAAGACAATGTGAAACTGAAGGTAGAAGAAATCTTCTAACTACGAACAGAAATAGCAAATGCCCTTTACAAAAATAATCCCCATAATAGAAGTTGCGAAGGAGAGGGGAATTATAGCATCTGTAAAATATTTGTGTTGAAGTCATAGTCTTGTTATAAGAATCTTCGTCTCTGTTGTGAAGCAAATTCTTGGAAAACTCAGTGTAATACAAAATGCAATACACTATACAGAAGTGTAGTAGCCTCTAGGTCCGTTCAAAACCCAATACACTACACAGATACGTAGTGGGATCTGGGTTCGTTTGGATTAAAATAGTGATCCTTTTGGAAAACAGCTTCACCTCTGACAAGACGTGTATTAATCACAACTTGTGAATGTGGGGAATGCCAGGCCTACACCGTGGTTCGGATTCCACGTTAAACTGTAGGTCCTCCATTTCATCTTACAATCACCCTACCATTACACATTACCTTAAGTGCGTACAACCCGAACGGGTAGTAAGACGCGGTGCTAATAATAATAATAATAATGATAGGAAGAACGAAGAAATAGCGTTCTAGTGTGCAGGCGGAACGTTTTAAATTTGTGTTGTATCAATCGAAACGCTCGTAATATTTTTTCTTAACAAGAGGAACGGAGTTCCGGTGCGTTTCGGCCCAATTCGAGCAATGAGTGTGGGCCTTGTTGACATGTCTTCATCTCCTTATCCCGTCACACCCTTTGACTCGACACCGAGCAACCTCAAACTTTTGCAAAGTAGAAAGATTAAACAAACTATTTTAAATATAAATATTCTATGTCAAACAAGAAATATTAAAATTTCTGAGTCCCCGGTAGCTTACGCTATCAGCTTTCGTTTCGTTTCACCGCTAGTTTGACAAATTGATTTACTTTGTTAATAGAATGATCAGTGAAATTATGTTGGTAGCTGAATAGGAACATATATTTAATAAGTTTGGGCTATATGTTCCTATATACTTTAAATTTAAAAATGACACCTGTACACGGGAATCGAGCCCGGAACCTTTGGCTTAGCATACCAATGCACTTACCACTTAGTTATCCAGGAATTGACCTGTGCTCAGGTTTATTCTTCATTCATATTGTGGCAGTTTAAAAGTAAATTTTGAACAGGTAGTAAGAGGAGGTGCTAAAAAGTTCCGTAGTGCTACACGTGATTTAGGCCTACATATAGACTATTTTAAACCACTTTGATGGCAAAATAGGTTAAGGCAAGGCTCTTAGTAGATTAGACTGCCGATGACGGAGAGATCGTAGCTCTAATCCTGGTCAGGTTTACAGAGTTTTTTTTTTCTAAATGGTTTTACACTTCTCCTACTTGAAAATGTGGGTATAATTCATCTAAACTCATCCTTCCTTATCCCTAGTCCTCTATCGTAATTAGTACATACGAATACAACCCAAACGGTTAGTATGACATGGCGTTAGAAAAAACAAAGTACATTTGTGATAAAAAGGATGGATATGGAAATATTTTTAGTATATTTTAAACTTGGATTAAAATTTAAAGAGCGTATAACCCGAATGGGTAGCTAGACATGGTGCTAAGAAATAATTCAAATACACCACGAAAGCACACACTTCCGGAGAACTATCTTAAGGTGCACACAGTTTGTTGTTCCACTCAGCCTAAACTTGCGCGCCTCGGGTAGCTAGCTGGCTGGTCCCACCTCATTCTTCATGCTAGTTCGAATATTGCTACAAATATATGTTTTCTGTTAGCGCGCTCTAGTGAAAAAAACACGGGTAATCAGTGGCTTAAACTATCTACCCTTTAGGTAAAGGATGTAACGTGTGAATTTTAAGAGGGCGGTGCCATCTTTCACCTGGAGGCAATAGAAAATAAAATTTAAGAAAAGAAATAAAACCTCCTCACTGAATTCTAACGCGATCAAACCCGGTCTTTCAGGGTCAGGCGTGCAAGAAGCTCATGTTGGTGTGGTTACTATTAGTGAAATACTACTATTCCTATATCCATATCTTAACAAGATTACTTAAATAAGCCGATTTCAGCAACTGGCCCCTTGGTATAGTAGTCAGTGCACCTAGCAACGAAAATAGGGATCCTGGGTTCGATTTCCAGCTGGTACCTTGGGTAGTTTTCTTTTCAAGGGGAATGATCCTAATGGTCATCCGATTTTGGTTAAATAGGCTTAAGTTAGATTAAGACTCACACCGGATTCACACTTCAATATTAACCATCATTACTACATCTGGTGACCTGGCGGTCTAGGGGTAAGGTGTCAGACTTCTATGCTGGTGGCCGGGGTTCAATCCTTGGTCCCGGCAAAGATTTATCTGATTACCAAACCCTTCCTTCACCTCTGACAAGAAATCTTGTGAATGTGAGGAATGCCAGGCCTCCACCGTGGTTCGGATTCCACGTTAAACTGTAGGTCCTTCATTTCCTCTCACAATCACCCTACCATTACACATTAGCGTAAGTGCGTATAACCCGAACAGGTAGTAAGACGCAGTGATATTAATAATAATTACTACATCTCATTACGGGTACCCTGGGCAGTGCTCTATACCATCAGAGTGACTAACAGTCTAAATAACAGGCGATAGAACCTGGATATCATGTCTCTCCTGGTCAGAAATTACATACGCAAAAACAAAAAATTTTTATCTTGATTTTGAATACTCTTATAGTGATAACATCTACATCAGCTACTGCAGAAATAAGTTTTTCAATTCTTGTATGAATAAAAAATTATATTTGCTCCCCGATGAGGCAACTTAAACTAAATCACCTGTGTCTGCTTAATGCATACCCCCTGAGAGGTTCAACAACATTGATAGTGGTTTTATAGCTAGTAGCGAATATAGGGAAAAGGTGTATGGAAAACTATTTTAGTTTTCAGTGTTTCATAATTTTTAGTTAAGCCACATCAGATATAATTTTTCTTAATTTGTTTTGTGCGTATTAATTATAATGTTTGGCATGACTAAAATAAATGAGAAAAATGCACAATGGGACCGTTAAATACAGGGTATCCCTTGTTATATGTGATATCACTTTAAGCGTTTTCACTTTAACGCGATTAAGAAATAATAAAAATGATGCATGTTCAGCATGGCTAGCAGTCACCCTGGGTAGTGGTGGCGTGACCTTGTGCTCGCACATTCCAGTGATAACGATCTTTAATGTACAGTTTGGTGTTAGGGAGGGGGCTGGTATTGACAACATTGGATATGCATGGGCAGAAGTTAAACAGTCCTGTATGAAGGGAGTTTGGAAAAATATTTGGCCTGAAATTTCTGATTCTCATGATTTGGATCCTGAACACGAGCTTCCCAATTCAAGACATTACATCGTTAACATGGCAAAATGTTTGATTTGAGGACGTAGACCAGGCAAATGTGGATGAGTTGCTCCAATTCCACCCAACATAACTCACCAATGAAGATCATCTAGAAATTAAGAACGGCATAAAGGATGAAGAGGAAGAGCCCTATGTTGTTGAGATTATCAAACAACTTCAACAAAACAAATCGATGAATATTTTAAGCACATTGACAGTGCAATTATATTTAATGAAGAGAATGACCCTAACATCGGCAGAAGCGCCAAAGTTGCCAGAGAGATCCGGAGTTATTTGGCTTGCTATAAAACACTCTATATAGAGAGGAAGAATGCTGCCCATCAGCTGAATATTGACCATTTCATCAAAAAAGTTGAAAATCTTCAGTCTAACGACCCAGGTCATTCACGACAGCAAGAGCTGTCAGGCAAGAGTCTTCAATAGAGCAGGAGCTTACCATCTAATCCGAGCCTCACAAAGAGCAAAAACTTACAGTCCCAGGGCCTTCAAGAGAGCAAGAGCCTACCCTCCCAGGGACCTCAAGAAAGGAGAAGAATAATAATCCAGATTTGCCAGCTCCAGTTAATTTATCATGCGATTGAAGATTAACAGTAAGTTTACCTGTAGCGTTGTATTAATTAGATAAATTAATTAAGAATTGCATTCGTTTACACATTTCAGGGGATTGAAGATTGGCAAAGGGTATAGACTACCTATAGTATTGTACTAGTTAGATGAATTAATAAAAATTGGATTAATTTAAAAGTTTTAGGTTTTTATTTACTTTTTTCCTTTGAAGTAAGGATCTTATCTACGTTAAAATCAATTCCCTCTACGTGTTTTCGTGTTATGCGATTATTTATCAGAACCAATCACTCGCGTAGGGTGAGGGACAGGTGTAATACCTTTTCCTGGTATTTTTTTAATCTCAAAAATGTTATCCCCTATAAAAGCACATTATTGTTTTTACCCCCCCCCNCCCCCCCCCACACACACAAAAGTTCCTGCGCCACTGGGGATGAGGTAGGTAGAATCCGTTAGAAATATAACCACATTTGTATTACAATCGACCGGGATTTGAGCCCCAACCTCCCCATCACTGAAAAACAAAACTGAAGTTTAGTATACTTTGCAACCGCTGTGGGTTAAAAAGTCAACTGGTGATGAGCTTGCCAGTTTGAGTTTTTTTATGATTTTATGACCATTACAATATTTTGCACAATAAATATTAAATAAATAGTACTACACACTCTCACAGACTTTCTAATTTATAATTTTCTAGCTTGGAACAACATTTTCAAAAATGGTATTTCAGTAAACTTATAAAAACCCACACATCATTTTGTTATTTGCACTAAACACTCTTTATTATATAAATTTTGAACCAAATTATAAAAAATATTCAAGAATCAGTTATGTGTAAATTAACCTCTAATTAACTTTAATTTATCAAAATAAAATCATTATGTATTCAATTCTTATTTATAATGTAAAATTATTGCCAAATCAATTTTAAACTAAATCTTAAATGCCTTTTTTGAAAAATTTCAAATTTACTTAAATTTGTTTTGGTAACCTACGTATAAATTAATTTACCATAAATAACTAAATAAACTAAACACACTTTATTATTTATCATGTGTAATAGTCTTCAAATAGGAATTTTGAACAAATTCGTTGTAGATATCTAAACAAAAATAATTAAAAACTTAATTACGAAGAAACTATTATAAAATGAGTTATTTTAAGAAAACAAATATATAAAATGATTTTCATTTAATGGACAGATTTTGAATTTTACTTGCTCACATATAGAGAAAATATTTTAGTTAATCATGAAAAATGTTCAACCTTGATATTATGATCAATTTTTACGTTTTATGTGTGTCCGAGTCCAAACAAGTGGATTCTACCATTCTGTCTTTCTCCATGTCAGTTTGTATAACCTTGGCCACATAAATTAAACCATTTAATATATTTTATTCAAACTTGATATTGGCCTATAGGTGTTAAAGGAACATTCCTTGGGACAGATTTCGATTTAGACGTTATACCTCAAATTAAAGGTTGCTATTTTACCGAGTGATTTTTATAAATTTAGCTTTTTTTAAATGGCTCTTACGATTTTGCTTTAAATAAACATATATGTGTGTTGGGCATTTAACATGAAAAATAAAACAGTATACTTGTTTTTTATGGTGAGATTTGTTTAAGGGTTGTTAACTGATAATTTGATAATTGTTTTTTAAATTTGAATATTTTACAAAATGACTCTAGAGATTTGGTTCAAAATGGATATATGTTAAACATTTTACATTATAATTATGGCCTAATCATATACGTATATACTGTACTCATTTTGTAGCATTTATTGATAAAAGATTTTGGTAAAATTTGAATTTCTATGAAAATGGCAATAACGATTTGGTTCAAATTTGTTAACGGGGTACTATTTTACATAATCAATATTAATATATGTCTATTTTTTAAGATACGTTATTTTAAGGGTACATAGCTTACGCACAACAAACTATTGAATTTGAAATGCTTAGAAATGTTGTCATTTAATGAATTAATGAAAACGTCTTTTTGAACATTTTCTGCCAAACTATAATAAACAATATGAGAAAGTTTTTTGCGATTGTGTCGTCCCAGTTATTTTTCCGCACCACAAGTTTAAAGCAATTTACGAATATCGTGTTTGTACTACAAGCAATGTAGTGTTCGATATAACTATTATAAAAAGCAAGTCAGTGGAATAACTAGGGTTAGTGTCACTCAGTGCGATAATTATGGCGTCACCTCCTGGACCTTATTCCACACAGGACCAAACAAAATTCTAGCTTATGATCTTTTACTATAAATATTTTCTTTTAAATCGTAATTTTCGTATATTACTGAGAATAATAGCAATAATAGTGACATAAAAAACTTTCAAAATTAGCGTTATGCCTTTAATTTATAATAGAATACGTATAACCGCAATATATTTAGATATTTCCATGTATTTAAAGTGAACATTCGGTAGGAAAGCAATTTAATTCAAAGCAAAATCTTTTAAGAACTACATTAATACTATGTTATTTTAACTTATTAAACTTTACCGTTACATGAGATACATTAATCGATAAGGTTTTCATAATCAACAACCGACCAAATAATGTAGAAGTTGTAGAAAAATACATATTGCAATATACTCCAAATTTTGTAGCTTAAAAATCAGAAAATTTGGCAAAATCAGCGACTTTAAAAACACAGGCATCAATGGAAACAACAGCGTGTACAGACGAAATTCAAAGCGTCATTGTAATTGAGTAACCTAATAAAGACCTCTTATCAGAGCGCATGTGCATTAAAAGTTTTAAAAGTAAATTAGCATAAAGATGTCTTTGTAGGTATTATGATAGGCACATGTAAGTTGTGATTACGATTTTTTTTTTGTGATCATAGCTAATTACAAGGATATTTTTTTAAATAATAAATATCTGCTGATACACTAAACACAGTTTGTATAGACAGGCACTTCAGTGTCACCCGGTATGGTACGCACTGCCCTAACACCACCTCTAGTGATGCCACTGTAGAAAGTAAACCTAATAATTATATTTCCTGTGCTCAGCCCCGTCCGGGATATCCGTATACTCACACAAGTGGAGTAGAGACAAAGAAGGTACAATTTAGAGAAAGTGTATCCAAAGTTGCATGGAGTTGCGTGGTCAATAAATCAGGATAAACAATTTCAGTTAATACCGCTGTAATTCGAAATCCAACCTCTCTGATAACAGTGAGCCAAGCCAGACGAGGCTTACGCCCTTGTCCACATGACCACTAGGGTGTGCTTTCAAATTAGTTATCATAGAAAGAACGTAATTAATGCAGCTATTTTTAATCTCTCGCGACTCCTTGGAGAGCGGAATTATTGTGATCGTCAAAAAATATACTTGGAGGTTTTGATTGATGTGGACGTTTAATGACCCCCTGAAACCGAAAAAGCGGTTTTAGCAATGCCTTCTGTTTGTCCGTCTGTCGATATCTCGGCCTAGGGCCTAAACCATTTTACCGTTCGGGCTAAAACCTTGTATCTAGGGTTTTAATAGGGCTCCTCAGAGTTATTTAAAAAAAAAAATTAAATATACAGACCTAAAAGTTTTCTCAAGTGTGAAAGGAAAAAAAAAAAAATTTTCCTGAAATAGGCTTCAATTATTTTGATTAAAATGTGTTTCTAGTCACTGTTTAATATTACAAACAAAATGGTGAATATCATTTTCACATAAACGTTGCTTTTTGTTACTTTACATCAGCGTAAATTTCCAATTTTGATCATATCTCCGTAACTGTTTGAGGTAAGAAACAACTTACTATAGAAAAGTTGTAGCAGTCATGAAATTAAACAAATTTAATTTGAATTTTTTTTAAGCCCAGTAGTATCTTATCCATAAACAAAATATATTTTAAATGGAGTTCTGGGAGATGGAGAGCGGATTATTATGTTGGTGAACACAGATATTCCTCTTTTTTCAAAATGTTTCTATAGCAGTGGTTATTTTTTTCATTTATGTTCTTTGATGGAGTGTGATGCTCTTTCTTCCATTGTGTTTCTGCTACAATGTATGTTTTTTCATTTGGTATATTATCTCATGAGTTAAGTAAATATCTCCATTTTCAGGTCAAATAGCGATGCGATGTGTCGTAACATTTATTTATAATTTACTTATAACTGTTAACAAATGACAAGTTAGTCAAGTTTGATAAATAGAGTATCACTAGTTACCGACGGCTATCTTTGGATTTAAAATAAAGAAGAGGTCATTAAATTAAATCGATTAGTTTAAATGGAATGTTTGCACAAGTATTTTAGACACTTTATATAATTAGAATGAGTCATATGAGGATATTTAAGATAACATGCAACAGCATTCACCTAGAGAAGGATTAAAAACACAATGTACAAAAAACGTGGATAATTATCCCCATGGCACCGGGTGGAAGATTGTAGTTTGGTCAAATCTCAGCCTCTTTGGCCGGAGTCGGGAGTGTTAACATCTACAACATTCCTGTCGGTAGTAGTCTAGATCAAATCGTAATGTGTCACAAAGGAATTACCTTTTATCCTGTAAAATAATAAATAAAAATATAGCTATATGCAGTCAAGTTCGAAGTGTCAAGTAACACTCACAAGCGACTGCGAATATAAAATGCAATGCTATAAACATTAAATTTTCCAATGAATCTTAATACTTTATGGCACTTAAAATTAATTTATAGTATTACCATATGAAAATGTCGTTGAGTACAGAATACTACTCTTTTAGGCTTAAGAAAATAAGTTGAAAGATGTTATCGATAAGCTTCTATGTAGAACGTATATAAATACACGTCATATAACTCTTAGATGTGACATAGATGGCATGCCAAGATGTTTAACACAAACAGTATATTGCAACGTGCTGGTATTAGAGTACATTCTGGGTTCATTGTTTTACTCAGTTTGGATGTTTAGAAAACGATGCATAAAACTAATTTGCAAAAAGAGATGTTTATTGAATGGCAAGTAAGCTTACTTGGTTAAAAATTATATTATATTCTAAGATACTAGTCATAGGCCTACTTACGGTTTAGTTGTATATGTGATCGCTAAAGAAGTGCAGAACCCCGGAGCATAGCCAGTAGGCCACGATCACTGACTAGATGGATTATCGTCATAGCTTTAGTTGGGCCACGTTCACTGGCCAGCAGGATTATCGTCATAGCTTAGTTGGGCCACGTTCACTGGCCAGCAGGATTATCGTCATAGCCTAGTTGGGTCACGTTCACTGGCCAGCAGGATTATCGTCATAGCCTAGTTGGGCCACGTTCACTGGCCAGCAGGATTATCGTCATAGCCTAGTTGGGCCACGATCACTGACTAGATGGATTATCGTCATATCTTAGTTGGGTCACGTTCACTGGCCAGCAGGATTATCGTCATAGCTTAGTTGGGTCACGATCACTGACCAGCAGGATTATCGTCATAGCTTAGTTGGGCCACGATCACTGACCAACATGAATATCGCCATAGCTTAGTTGGGCCACGATCACTGACCAACAGGATTATCGTCATATCTTAGTTGGGTCACGTTCACTGGCCAGCAGGATTATCTGTCATAGCTTAGTTGGGCCACGTTCACTGGCCAGCAGGATTATCGTCATAGCTTAGTTGGGCCACGTTCACTGGCCAGCAGGATTATCATCATAGCTTAGTTGGGCCACGTTCACTGGCCAGCAGGATTATAGTCATAGCCTAGTTGGGCCACTTTCACTGATCAGGAGGACTATAACAGATAATAGGCCTGTGGGTAGATATTAACTCAGCCCCAGAGATATTTTTGCCTCATATTAGGTTTGGTTTGTTTATGCTACGTTAGGTTAAGTTGGAACTTAGAATTTGGTTGTGTTCTACTATCTATCATTTGCTGTTTTTCTCTGGCCTTGAAAAACATTTATATGCGGAAGTGCCATAACAGCCGGGGCCGAGTCATCACACCAATACGTCTTGCTTACCATTCTCAAGAAGGAATTCATGGCCCAACTTTAACTTTTAAACGCAGGTCATAACAGATATACGTGGTCCAACTGTAATGTTAGTATTAATGATACCCTTTTAAACGCAGGTCATAACAGATATACGTGGTCCAACTGTAATGTAGTATTAATGATACCCTTTTAAACGTATGTCATAACAAGAAGTATATGTAGTCCAATTTTAATACGCTCCAGAACTCAACTGTAGATATTTTTCAATAAAAAAAATTGATTTGGAAATGTAGATGTTGGATTTAGTTATTATTATTATTAGCACCGCGTCTTACTACCCGTTCGGGTTATACGCACTTTACGCTAATGTGTAATGGTAGAGTGATTGTGAGATGAAATGGAGGACCTACAGTTTAACGTGGAATCCGAACCACGGTAGAGGCCTGGTATTCCACACGTTCACAAGTTGTGATTAATGCACGTTTTGTCAAAGTTGAAAGAAGGGTTTGGCAATCAGATAAATCTGTGCCTGGACTTAGGATTGAACCCCGGAACACCAGCACAGAAGTCTGACACCTTACCCCTAGAACGCAAGGTCACCATTGAATTTAGTTAAAATAGATTTGATCCCTTTTGATGTTAGCAATGCCAGTGATTGTTAGTAAATAAGTCATATACCTCTGACTATTAGGTGTGCGTGTAAGAAAAGGAACAAGACTAAATGACGCAAGGAGTGTTTATGTAACCACGTCTCTTAGGCATCAATGAAAGAAAACAACTAGCAAATATACGTGAAACAAGTTTACTGCCAATGCTTGTGAAAAAATGACGTATCCAATTTATAAAAAGGATCGTATGAAGTGGCAAGAAGGTCATCGTTTGAAACCCAGTTGTGGACCTACCTAAATGTTTTCTTTTTCTAAATGCTTTTACACTTTCTCTTCGCGTAAATTTGCGTATATTTCCTCTAAATCTCTTCCTGCTTCAGCCGTCCCATATTTTCGTAAATATAAGGATAGCCTGTGTGAGATGCAATGGACCAAATTAAAAATATCCAAATAAAATTGATTTAAGAACAGGAGAAAGCGGGGTTTGATTATCTCCACTAAAATTCACAACATCTTTATTTTCAGCATTCATTTTAATAGCTTAAATTTGCAAAAAACTACACAGTTGTATACAAATCTGTGCCTCTGAGATTTTTTTGTTAGTCATATGTGTCATATTAAGTCATATTTTTATCTATTTAAGGAACCAAACTAGCTTAGACCCTAATCAACATGTTTAAAAAAAAAATGCAAAATAACTAAATGCACACATGATAAATATTGTGACAAAGCCACTTTTTATTTCTCAAGGTTTTTATATAAGACTACAACGATATTCGCTAAAAGTAAACCTTAACTCAAAAGTTGTCGCTGACTCCGATCAGACTCGAACGAGATGGTATCTACATCTGATGACAACAGCTTGTGCACCACGTGGGTATTGCAAACAATAGCGCATCTGTTACAATTGGTCGTGTAGTTGAACAATACTATGCCTGCTGTGTTGCTTAACCTAACCATTCATCTTGAGTAAAACCGCATGTACTGGTTAGGAATAATGTATACAGGAAAGAGGGTCAGTCATTTATAAAAAAAACATGATAAACACTCAGTTATTCAACTGAAATATGAGTCCGGACACCCACATAGGTGATGCAGTGGTTTACAAACAATGTCGGGTCACCACTTCCTTTGCTTCATAAATTCATTCTCAATTACCCCCATTCTATAAAAATCAATATTTAGATTAGCGGTTAGCATGACCCATTGAGAAAAAAATAACACAATAAGATTCCAAACAGTAACATTTTAATGGTCCCTCTATTAAAACTCAAATTAAAACTCTTTAGTTTATCACTACTCTAATTTTTTTTTAGAACCATGTTGGGTTATACGCCTTTTAATTAATTAAAACCCCGCTTCAGTGGGCGAATGATCTAAGGCAGCACTCTCACAATATACTGGATATCCAATAACGGAGAGGTTGGGGTTTCAGATTCCATTCGGATGTAATGAGTGTGGTTTTTCTTAAATGGTTTTCCGCTCTCCATCCACATATATGTGGGCACACGTCTTCCACAAGTAGGGTTTCCAGCCGTCTGTAACAGTGACGTCATCCCTCATATAGTTAAGTTATTATGATGCCAGCTAATGTGACGCACTCGTGACCATGGTCAAACCCGCCTGGCCATTGTTCAGGTGTCATTCTAAAGTCATTGACCCTAATCCTGCTCATCTTATCCCCATAATTGTGTAGTAGGTGCTCGTGAACCACTTTTCCTCGCCAGAGGTCAATTACTCTTTTGATCATGTTTAATCCTGTCTATTTGATCTTTTATGGGTAGGGTTACCATACGTCCGGATTTCGTTCGGACAGTCCGGATTTGGAACACGTGTCCGGTTTGGCGTCCGGATCTGAGAAATGTCCGGATTTTACTAATATGAACCGAAAAAGTGGCCAAATTGGGGAATTTTACTCCGCGCCGCACCTTATGTTGAGTATTTGAAGCATTTTCTAGAAGCAATGTATCCTTTGTGAATATTTTCAAAATAGTAGAATTCGCCATATGTCTGCCCGGTACTTCGGCTCCAGCTGAGCGTATTTTTTCAATGATGGGGTCTGTTTGGACGGCTGAAAGAGGAAGATTATCGCGGTCAGTTGTAAGAGATCGTCTTTATATTAAAGCAAATTCTGTTAGGACATGCTCAGAATTCCACGACAACATCAAAAATGACAAGTCTTTTCTGAGGAAGATACGTTCATCTGAAAAGTATGAATCAAGGAAAATTGAAGAACCTGTCCCTGGACCCAGAACATTGTAATCAAAAGTTGGAGCATGAATAAAGTACTTGAAAAGTTCAGAATATAATATGAACGCTTATGTTATCTACTATATGTAAATATTTCATGGAATTTAAGTGATAGTGTATTAAAAAGGCTTAATTATAATCAATTTGTAATTTATTAATCCCATGATACTTATTTTGTAATTTAAAAGGCTTATAAATCAAGCTAAGTTTTATAACATTTTTCACGTATCAGGATAGCTAAAAACGCAGATTTCAGTGCCTAATTTAAAAAAAAATCGGAGGCCCGGACCCCCCCCCCTCCCCTGGAGGATATTCCATACCCCCCAGACACCCCGGAAAGACCTCTGTCCGGATCTGGCCTCAATAAATTATGGTAACCCTATTTATGGGGGAGTGTGCCTCATTTTTTTTTTCATGGGTCCACTAGGTGATTCTTATTTTTTACGGGGACCCCATTGTTTCGATTCCCTGGGAGGATGTTGGTGTGGTTTTTTTTATGGTTAGTGTGCCCCATTGAATCGGCCGTTGTCGTGTAGAGGATGTCTACACTCCTCTCACTGTTGGAGTGAGAACTAAGTAGTAGAGACCAGGTCAGTCCCTCCTCTTTTCACCCCATCACAAGGAACCTCCCCTCCTCCCTCTCACTGTTGGAGTGAGAGCTAAGTAGAGACCAGGTCAGTCCCTCCTCCTTTCACCCCATCACAAGGAACCTCCCCTCCTCCCTCTCAATGTTGGAGTGAGAGCTAAGTAGAGACCAGGTCAGTCCCTCCTCTTTTCACCCCATCACAAGGAACCTCCCCTCCTCCCTCTCATTGTGGGAGTGAGAGCTAAGTAGAGACCAGGTCAGTCCCTCCTCTTTTCACCCCATCACAAGGAACCTCCCTTCCCCCCTCTCACTGTGGGAGTGAGAGCTAAGTAGAGACCAGGTCAGTCCTCCTCTTTTCACCTCATCACAAGGAACCTCCCCTCCTCCCTCTCACTGTGGGAGTGAGAGCTAGGTATAGACAAGGCCAGTCCCTCCTCTTTTCACCCCATCACAAGGAACCTCCCCTCCTACCTCTCAAACGTTCACCCCGAGATGCCCATTACCACATTTCCCCCCCCTTCAGCTTTATCGCCCCTGGAGGACTGGTACCCTTGAATGTACACTGAACAGTTCACCGCACCAACTAGGTCCTATTTTTGTATGGCTACACCTTGAACGTAAGGTTCACACAAAATAAGGTAATATTTATATTGTGCGTGTATTGCCCTCTGATGCTATAGTAAAAATACCCATCATCGTGTTTAAGGCTTGCACCAAGTAAGGAAGTTTCTCATATTATATTTTTGTATTGAGCGTGCATTGCCCCTGGAACATGAAATGGAAACTTCCCATCTTCATGACTAAGGCTCACGCCAATTTAAAGAAGAAATAATTTTGATATATTTAACCAACGCACAATAATTACTAGAGTTTAATAGTAAATTTATGTTGTGTTTCACAGTTAACTGGGATATTATAATGTGTGTTTGTTACAATAATAATATAACGTGTTTTACTATTTACAAATTATATATATATATATATATTTACACTTAAAAGTACAAACATTGGTACAACTATTATACATCAATATATACACGGACGATACTTGGTTACCGTGTCCACGTCTCTAGTATAACACGACCAGTCCCAAACGCACTCACAGGAAGACTACCCACTACCTGGCTATTTGCACCTGTCACCCCCTCCCCCTCTTTCCACATTCCAGTTACAGAGGTGGGTACGCTCATTGCACTCCCAAAATGGTGACTATAACTATCCGTTACACTATTCCCTCCTTTTTAAGAGGCTCTCCTGAGCCACAATAATACATCACACTTAGAGGGTTTTTTTTCTATTCAGGAAAGTCATTAGGATCACACATACAGATAGTATCCCGTGGGCTTCCTCTGCCTCGCAGGATAGCGTCTCTCTGGAATAATCCTAGGTAGCACAAATAAGTATGGACTATTAGTTTTTGTTTCAACTTCATTCGAAAAATTTAAAAAAGAACTTCTTGGTAATAGACTAGGCCCTAAGTCTTTCTCAGGTGACAAGTTTTCGCTAACATATGTCCCTTCCCTGTCTGTTGTTGATGGTGTTTCCCTTCGGAACGAACTGCATGGCTTCAGTCGGTTCAAATGTACAACCATCTGTTTGCGTTTAGGTGATTCACGTTGAATATGGTAGCCTACACCTGATATTATGGTCTTCACAATATATTGGCCATCCCATGCCCTGTGCAGTTTAGGTGAGGTTCCTTTTCTGACTGCTGGCTGGTGCAGCCCCACACGATCACCAACCTTATAGGCACTACCCATGCACTTCCAGTCGTACACATCTTTGTGCACCCGATGTGTTTTGCCGAGATGTTCTCGTGTCAAACAATGTGCAGTTTCTATATTTGTTCTTAACTGCCGAGCATACTCTACGATACTGTTGGCAGGCTCTTGTTCTCCATACATCACGTCAATTGGTAACCATACCTCCCGACCGAACATGAGATAGTAAGGGGCGAACTTCGTTGAATCTTGTGGACTGGACCGGTATGCTAGTAGAACTTGTTGCAGGGCGTTGTCCCAATTGTCCTGAGAGTTGTTGTCGTACTTGGAAAGCATTGCGAATAGAGTTCTATTGAATCTTTCTACCAGGTCATATGACTGTGGGTGGTATGGAGTTGTGCGAGTTTTCTCTCTCCCAAGAAGTTGACACATTTCTTGGAATAGCTTAGACTCAAACTGGCGTCCTTGATCTGTATGAAGTTCCACTGGAACCCCAAACCGGCAGATGAATCCTTCCACAATTAGCTTAGCTACTGTTGATGCTTCCATATCTGGCATAGCATAGGCCTCCGTCATTTGGTGAAGTGGTCAGTCACTACAAGAATGTATTTGTTTCCTTGAACTGTCTTTGGCGAGGGTCCCAGAATATCCGCAGCTACACGCTGGAGGGGAAATCCTGCGAGGTAGGTTCCAAGGGGTACTCTCAGCTTGGTGTGTCGGTGATTTCCTTCTCGCGCACTCAGGACATTCTCTACACCACAGCTCTACATCATTGGTCATCCCTGGCCAATAGAACCTATGTCAGATTTTCTCTAACGTTTTTGTAACACATAAATGGCCACCAGTAACCGCATCATGCAACGATCTTAAAATATTGGTAGATAGGTGACGTGGCGAGGTGACAAGTTGAAGTACATCCGGTTTATTTTCTTCCAGCCAGCGATGGTACAGAAGGCCCCGATGTACTTCTAGTCGTTTCCACTGTGACCACAATATCATGCAGATCTCTCCTCTACTGGATGTTTCACAGGTAGTTGGCCTCTCCTTGTCTTCCCGCTTTAGTTTAGCAATGTGTCCGATTGCTTCATCAGTGTCCTGTAGAAATCTGATGTCTGTGTCTGACCAATGAAGTGCCCAGCTTGAGTTATATTGAGATATAGTGGATACTGGCAGCTCCTCCTGCCCACATTGTTTACATGGCAAACGTGACAATCCATAAGTATTTCCGTGACTCTTTCCAGGACGATGCTCTACCATGAACTCAAACTCGGCCTATTGCTCTAGCCACCGGGCAACTTGCTCTTCAGGTTCTTTAAACTGCTGCATCCAGTGAAGAAAGTTGTGGTTTGTGCGTACTTTAAACTTTTTGCCGTATAAATAACTCCGGAAGTGTCGAGATGCATACACCAACGCCAACATATCTCTTCTAGTTACACAATAGTGACGCTCAGCCTTTGTTATCGTTCGACTAAGGTAGGATACTACGTATTCTTCTCTTTCCTGTACTTGACTTAAGACAGCTCCGATACCTGTCCCACTGGCATCTGTATCCAAAATAAACTCAGTGTCCATCCTTGGATAGGCAAGAATATGAGCAGATGTGAGACGTTGTTTCAGCTGTTCAAAGGCACAATTACATTGTTCACTCCACCTAAGCTTCTCTCCTTTTTGTGTGAGCTGGTACAGGGATGCCGCGATGTTTGAAAATCCCTTTACATAACGTCTGTAATATAAAGATAGCCCCAGAAATGCCCTGAGTTCAGTGATATCACTAGGTAAAGGGTAGTCCACCACTGCACTAACTTTTTCCGGATCAGTGGCCACACCTTCCTTTGAAATAACGTGTCCCAGAAACTTCACAGTTGTTCAAAATATATTACATTTCGATGGTTTCACTTTTAGAGCAGCTTCCCGTAACCTCTTGAACACCTCACTTTGTCTACTGATGTGATCTTCAAAGGTTCTCCCAATCAAGATTACATCATCCAGGTACACCAATGCCTTATCCCACTGGAGGCCAGATAGAACTAAATCCATCAATCTTTGGTACGTGCTTGGGCCATTTCAAACTCCAAAGGAAAGCACCTTAAACTCCCACAGCCCATCTCCTGTTGTAAATGCAGTCTTCTAATGATCCCTAGGAGCAACCTCAAGCTGCCAGAAGCAACTCACAATATCGATTGTGGAAAATAGCCTCACACCTCCTAGAGAGTCCAGTAGATCGTCTATACGAAGGAGGGGATACGCGTCTTTCTTTGTAATATCGTTCAGCCGCCGATAATCTATACAAAACCTAGTTCCACCATCTTTCTTCTTCACCATAACAACGGATGAGCTCCATGGGGAGGTTGAGGGTTGAATGACGTCATTTTCGCTCATCTCTTTAACAACACTTCTCATTTCCTCCCTACGGTGGAATAGTACTCTTCTCGGTGGTTAGCGGATGGGTGTACTTCCACCCGTATCAATTTCGTGATAAACTAGATTAGTACGACCATGTCGTTTGGTCCCCAAGAACACACATCTGGAAAATCTTTCAAAGTTGCTTCTGCTATGGAACGTTGGGTAGGTGATAGCTTGTCTGAGTCTAAATAAAATAAGCTAGATGCCTTCTCGTCCTGGGTAGTTTTATCTCCAGTCCCTACCATCCCTGCCATGACGCATGGCATCAGTGACCCAATATTTGTACCACTATATAAAGTCACTGGTTTAGGGTGTGGATTTAGCAATCTCACTGGAATAGCCATGTCCTTGGAAGATACTACAACGTTGGCCGCGAAAATTCCATGCTTCCCAGAAAGGTGACTATTTGTTTCTAATACCCCCATCCCCATGTCCGCACTGACTGCTGCTTGAAGCACCACCTCATGTCCACTCGGTATCACGATTGTCTCTTTCAAAGTCCACCGGCACACTCCAGGCTGTGGTTCCCCTAATGTTATATTTAGGAATACTTCCCTTTCACTCACCCACATTATTCCTTTCGAAAGCAAAACATCGAATTTGTTTCTGCGTAAGAAGTCAGTGCCTATAAGGCACATCTATGTCAGTCCCTTTGCAACAATCATTTCCTGTTTTACAAAATAGCTTCCTATTTTAACAGGTACACTCACTGTACCAAGAGCAGTCATATGATCACCACTTGCATTTATAACTGACCTGTTCGTTGGCTGAAGTTTGCCATTTGACGCTCGTCGCCTAACTTTCTCATCTCTGAGGGAAACAGCCTCTCCAGTGTCTATCAGTAAATCTATAGGCTCGTCCCACAATTTTCCCTCCACAAACATGGCTGAGCATGGGTCCACACTTCCTACTACAACGCAGTACTGTGTTGAATCATAATTTACTGCCGGTGTGGTTTCGGGCATACCGGCACACACTAATTTTTTTGTTTCTTGTTCTTACAACACTTTGCCCGAACATGTCCCAATTCACCGCATTGGTAGCACTCTATTTCTCGTCCACGTTGACATTGCTTTATTATCTGAATGGTACCTGCAACCTTTTTCAAAGATTCACAAACATCGTGGACGGTATCCATTGTCTGCATCACCGTGTCCATTATTTGTTCCGTTTTGTGATGCTCTTGAGTCACAACACAAGCGTCACTCCTCTTTATCGGTTGCAATAATTCATCATCTGCGGATACTCGACACACGTGATTGGCTGCCTCCACTTGACCTATAGCTTCCAACTCAAGAGCCAAAATCACGGCAACATCCAGCGTCTTAGGCCGCTCTTGCCACACACGAAGTCTTATATCACTCCCGAGAGCTGCCAAGAACCGGTCCCGCGATAATTCGTCCCTAGCTTCGCTATTTACATTCGGGTATGCGCGACTCACGAGGGTTCTTAAGCTCGTAGCAAGCTCCAGTAGCGATTCGCCTATCTGCCTAGTTCGATTTTGGAACTGTAATTTATCAAGTTCTGTTCTTTCACGTGGAATAAGTTTGTCCCCTAACCGCTCTTCTAATGTTTCCCATGCCTTTCTCTCGCTATCTGGCAGGTCTCTGTACACACTCAGAGCTACCCCCGAGAGGAACATACCCATGAACAAACACTTTTTTTCATAACTCCAACCATTGATTTCTGCCGCCAGTTGTAACTGGAATAGAAACTCACACCAGTCACCAGAACCCGTGTATACAGTTGGTTTTGCACACATTTCTGCCATTTTAATTTGAGTTGACAATAACCTCCTCTGTCACCAATTGTAACGTGTTTAACTATTTACAAATTGTATATATATATTTATACTTAAGAGTACAAACATTGGTACAACTATTATTCATCAATATATACACGTACGATACTTGGTTACTGTGTCCACGTCTCTAGTATAACACGACCAGTACCAAACACACTTACAGGAAGACTATCCCACTACCTGGCTATTTGCACCTGTCACCCCCTCCCACTCTTTCCACATTCCAGTTACAGAGGTGGGTACGCTCGCTGCACTCGTAAAATGGTCACTATAGCTATCCGTTACAATAATATACCAGTAAACCCTTTCAAATTTTTCGCACATTCAACCTTCCCCTCCTCTTATCCACCCCCCCCCCCAATAAAATTAATCTTTTGTTGGGTTGTTGAAATTAAATACTCAGTGAGGTGTATACACAAAATAGCAAAGAGAGTTTATTAACGTGGACGTATTTACAAATTACAGTAACTTTTTGTATACAATATTTGATGTCAGACTGCAATCATCTTGAATTTATATTTTTATTTTAACTTAAATTTTAAACAAACAATGTATTTGGACGTAAACTGAGTATGCTTTGTCAGAAGTCGGCAAAAAAAAAAAATCCTATCCACTGGTACCTTATTCATCGCTGTAGGCTTTGTATTAGTTTAGAAAAAGGGATGTTGACAACAGAAATAAAATATAGGATTAGTGATGAATGAATAATCTAATTTTATTGACGCTGTCATTCTCATATAGTCTACGGGGTATCCAAGGAAGAGGTTTGGATCCTGATCACGCGTAATGTTTTTTTTACCACCCTCCCTCGATTCTAATATGGGTATGCTTCCTCACCAAGTCGTTTGGCGCACTCTGTCACAGGTCAGCTGCTCGGTATACTGTTGGTGCACTTCCAGGGTGCCCGTCCCATTTTAGACTCCATTTACACTGAATTGTATCAGTTATACCTTGACTTATTATACTATGACTTTAGCTTATAAGCTATACCATAATGGAATAATGCAAGATAAGCTGGCCGGTAAACGAAAGGTCCCTCCAATAATTGATCTTATTTTAACCACCAACGTTGATTTGGTTTGGGAATATTTATCATCCAAAATACTTTTTCATAAATGTGTTTTGAAGAATAGAATCAATAAATTCAAGCTGCATTTCGAAATTAACATCCACATCAGTGCCCCCTAGTCTAACACATCTGGTCTCCCCATGATGGAGAGGTCGAGGTTCAAACCGAAATTAAGCATGCTAAGAATTTCCCACTACAATCAATAAGAAACGTCTTCTGCTCACAAAAATCAACGTATCTGAGTTAAACGATAAACTATTTATATATGTTTGCTTCCGATGTTGCTGTTAACTGCCTTTAATTTGTCCACGGCATAACTGTTCCTTACCTTGATGGTGTTAACTGCCTTTAGTTTGTCCATGGCACACCTGTTCCTTCCCTTGTTGATGTTAACTGCCTTTAGTTTTTCCACGGCACAACTGTTCCTTACCTATGCTGCCCATCGCCATATTTAAAACGCTTACAGAGTCTTACGCTGGTACGGAGCCCACCAACTGCTGTAACTGGTCCCTCGTGACCCACTTTGGAAGCACTAACATCAACTAGCTGTATTCTTATGTTGAGTGTTTTAACAATATATTATGTCCTGTAACCGAGCCAATTTCTTGGGTGTTCTCAAACATCAGACTTTATCCCCCAAGTTATGTCATACAGCGTTGCTTAGAATTAAACCCCTTACGCTCAAGATAATGGGCTAACTTTGGAAATAAGACCTATTACGCCCTAAATTTATAGAAAACTTTACTATCCTAACTACACAAGTCCATATAATTCCTTTTAACTGTTGCTTTAAAATAGTGATTCATATTATGACATTCATAACTATATCCAAGATAGGCATACTCAATTTAATTATTTATAATCTAGAGTAACCAAAATAAAACCTAATTAAAAAAAGATTAATATCCACCCCATCTGTAATGACTTATTAATATTTACTTTGAGTAAATTTGTCACTTTTGGGTTTTTACCCTTCAATAGGATGTTCTGAATAGGTGTGGAGTGGACCTTTGGTAATCAATTTGATTGATTTCAGTTTGCTGTTGTCGATGCTTGGCTTTTAACTAATTCTCACACATAATTTTTAAGGGCACAGGTCTTTGAAGCGATGAAGGTCAAGTTACAGAAGAGTGGTTTGATTTACGTTTGGGCACTGCCACTCGCAACAACAATTTGGATGCGGAGTTTACGGTAGCCTCCAGGTGTTCTTCATAGTTTTACAATTTGTTCACAAACAAACAAACTGGTCCAAAAATGGTGTAATTTTTATTAATGTCTAGCTCACTCAACTGCACAGCATTTTCTTACCGATTTTACCCGTTGATTGGTGTACCGTGCCTTACAGCTGCGCAGGGAAATACTAATTTTCGCACATGTCCTCAGCTGGTAATGTTATAAAACAGCAACAATAATATTAATTTCTCATGATCACGACAATACCATCTAACCGTATTCTTACTTTTAGAGCTTACTCATCATATTCAAAGCATGCAAAATATATTCAGTTATCAAACCTATTTTTTAAGGTGTTCTTAAACATTACATCTTGTCCCTCGAGTAAAGTCATGGATTGAAATTTTTTACGGTCCAAATTATAGGCCGATTGTGGAAGAAATACGTTACCGAAACTGTTCAAACTGATGATGAGTCAACGATCGTTTCACACGTAAGTTTAACCTTTGAATAAGTTTTGTGCATTGTCAAATTCTCTAGCTTTATGGGATCTTCTGGATTTTACCTGCTTTTCCTCCACGTCCAAGTCAGTGGAGGAAACTCTAGCAGTGATGGTACAGGTGACTCTGGCAATGGGTACGCAGGTGACTCGGGGGTAGGGGGGAGTCGGGGGTTATAGCGTTTGTAAGGGTGGTTGACGATAGTCCTGTTGTGTAGTCCTGATGGGTTGAGGGTGATAGTCCTGTTGCATAGTCTTGAAGGGTGGAAGGTGATAGTCCTGTTGCGGAGTCCTGGAGGGTAGGGGGTGCTGTGGAGTCCAGAAGGGTGGTGGGTGATTGTCCTGGCGTGGCCCTGGCAACACAGCCACAAAGTTCTCTTTGCGGAAATTGCACACAACGCGTTTCATGTCACGCAAATAAGACCTCGATTATCTCATAGGGTAGTACTTCCATAGCTTTTAATGTGTATCAAATAGAGTCACATAATTCAATGTAGCCTCACTCCTGTGGTACAACTTTGACGTGATTAACTACTTTGTAAATGGCATTTCTATTGTCCAAAATCACATTGTGAATACTTTCAGTGGTCATATAGGTATGGTCCACATACTGATGACCCACTAACATTAAAATAATATCGCCTTTTCTACGCATGGTTAGAATTAAGACCTGGATGATAGTTTGAACACTTTCCTGCTACCGTCTGCTAAACGTGTTGGATGGCTTGCTGGATCCGACACGGTAAATACCCCATTAGCTGTCTCCTGATGTATTTAACTCGCCACGGATTAACTGAGAAATGCTGCCCACTACTTTATTGACATGTCCACTGAGTAATTTTGAACGTTGACTAGCTCATACAACTGTTTTTAACTGCCTTACGGAATAATTTTTATCGGTGCCTAGATCACACAACTTTAGCTACTTTCCCAATTATGCCCGTTACTGCTGCAGCCATCTGCTAAACACGTTTATGGATCACATTGGTAGGTGTACTAGGTCTTATTCCAGCACATGTAAATTACAGTTTCTCACTGTTAAGATCACACACTTCGTTTCTTAAAGTCCCAAAATGAAAGGGAAAAAATTCACAAAACTCTCCATCTAGATACTCTATTGAGCGTCTATCGGACTTGATATTAAGAGTCTTTAACCCATTCATGAAGTACTTTTGATCAACGACTATATCGCATAATTTTACCAATGGGATGGCGTCAACAATATTCACCTATTGCTGTAACTTGTCCAATGTGATCCACTCTGTAAACAAACAAACAAACAAACTGCCAAGTGACACCCCTATAAATATTTACCCTCAACACCACTGATCGATCTATCACTTAGTCTGTTTCTGCCCCGATGTGCCAAACTGCATGCGTCACCATATAAATTCTGATGGCACTACCCTTGAGATATTCTTGCACCAAAATGTCTGGCCAACAAACCGGCGCAAGGGCTGAGTCAAAGATTATGACATAATCAGGGTTGCAATTTCACCCGTGGACTATTGTTGTCTCGAAATGTCTTGCCATCAAGCGGTCACTGGGGTTGAGTCCACGTTCAGGTGCCCTCTAGTAAGCACATTAAGGGACCACCCAGTCTATTCCTGTATCGACATGTTGAGCTGGCACTCTAGCACCATGCATGAGTCCAGAAACAGATTCTCACGTGAGCGGTGGTTGCAATATTTACAGGAATAGATTCCTACGCCATCAAGGTTGCGACATTCTTGGTAGCAGTACTGACCGGATCTTTCTCATTCTATGTGTAACCTCCATCGAGAAAGGATACAGGACACGATCTCCAGGGGCAGAGGCCACCAACCGATGAAATGGGACAGAGACGGAATCGAAAGAAAAAATACCAACTCCCACGAATTCAATTCAACGGGCTACACTTCACCCCACCAAATTCCTCACCAGACATTCAATTCAATGGGATAATTCCCCCACATCAAAATCCTCTCACAGATTTGAACTAATGGGGCAGCCATGAAAAGTAAAAACCAATAGGGCACATATAATAATGAAAAACAACGGAACACGCCCCTACATTTAAAAAAATCAAATGTACAGGATTGAACACGGTCAAAAGGGTAAATTACCACTGAGGGGAAAAGTGGTGGATGAACACCTATTGCGCAGCTATGGAGACATAATGGAGATTTGTAAGGTTAATGGCCTCAGGATGATGATAATTTATAAATGACTAGTTGAGCTTTAACAGAATTACGATTGCATAGCACTAAAATCATTTTAGAAAACATTATAAACTTGAAAAAAGTAAAGAGCAGTTATAATACATGTTAAGACTTCGAAAAAATCTAAGGTCAATAAAGAGGTAAAAGGATAGTATACTAAAGAAAAAAAAATTAAAAGTAATTAACAAGTTAAAATTATAAATGTTTAATATTGATAAAAATTCAACAGAGCTTTCGATTACACTAAAATATATGAGATAGAAATAATATGATTAAAAATAATCGTGACATAACATTATCAAGTCAAATGGTGACCATCAATCAGAAGGATAAATACATGAAAACATATTAAAATAATTAATAACAGAAATGAATTGAGGAACAATACAATTAATATTTAAACATTAAGATGGCAAATTTGAATGGAGTAACCAAGTGAAAGTAAGGTATTACAGGAAATATAATTAATATGACATAAGGCTTAAGACGTAAGAAGCTATTAATAAAGTTCAGTGTTTAAATAGAGATATGAAGTCTGAAGCCTGATTTGAGTCCCGTTACTCCTTGGCCAAGTGTCAGCAATTTAGAAGCCGATTAAACTTTGGCACTAGCTGGCATCACAATAATCTACCTATACAAGGGATGACTTCCCTATTACGAGCGGCCGGGGCCCATACTTCCACATTCAAGCTTCCTAATCCCTAACTCACTAGCGTAATTAGTACGTAGGCGTAATACATGAATGAGTAGTAGGATCCTGTGGTAGAAATTAAAAATTAACCAAACAAAAGGTATTAAATTTATCAAGTGATACCAGCTTTTTGAAGTCTAATAGTTACATTTCAAGTTTCTTAGATATCACAGCTACCTCACTGTTGACTACATTATTTATGTCAGGCCTTATTAAACTGTGAATCACAATCCCATGTGGGGCTATCGAAAAATTTGTCAACAGTAAAAGTTTTCTGAATGCGCAATGACCAAAAATTAATTCAAAATCAAACGCGTAATGAAAGTGAGGTGTTTCTGACAGCGCTCGCACATGTTGCATCGCCCGACTTCCCTGCAGCCTTGGTTCTGAATACACAACACTTTGTAGCATATTTATGTTAAAATGTCAACAGGGAGAAGGTTAAGGTGAAAAATGTTTATTTAGACACGTTTACATCGACAAATGATTTCTTAATTGAAAATAACCTTTCCAAAGATTTAATTGTAAGAGTTTTAATTGATCATCTGAAGTGGCTGGAGACGCCATTTCAAAAATACTTCCCTTCAATTTTAATGAACCATAATTAATTGAAATCATTAACGTCAGTTATCTGCCACTAAAAGTTCAAGAAGAATTTTCCGGGTTGTCAAACGACATAGGCTTAAAACTTGAGTTTCATAAAAAGAATTGTTAAATACATTTTGGCTTGGGATAAGTACAGAATTTCCAACAATTTCTGAAAGAGCCCTAAGTATACGTCTGCCATTTTGTACTACGTACTTATACAAATCGTTGTTCTCAGCATTGACGATTATAAAATCAAAATATCGACCAACTCTGAAAAACGTTGAAGATGCTCTACGTCATGCATGATCAAATATTCACCCAAGATTTATTTTTTTATGTAAAAATAAACAAGCACTTCCATCTCATCAGTATGTAAATTTGCTTTTGTCTTTAATAAACGGTAAAATTATAAATATACCAGAGAATTGTTTTAAAATATTTTTTATTTTTTATTATCAGTAAATATTTGAGTTTTATACCTATTTTATATACCTATACACCTGGGATCATGTAAACATTTCTCGAGTGAAAAGGGGTCACAAGTGGAAAATTTTAAGAAGACCTAGTTTATGTGATGGATGAACTAGAGGAAGTTACCCAATGTCTGGTTACTTAACAGGAGTCTAAGATGACACCCTCCAGTAGGCTCTACCCCCCCCCTGGTAATAAGCCCACTGGGGAATCACTGCGTCACTCTTGTAATAGGCTGGCTCAATGGTGATGGAAAGATTGGGGCTTTAATCCTGGTCGGGTATATTGAGGATTTTTTTTTTCTCACCTAAATGGCTTCAAACTCTTCTTTCACGTATATATGGTTACATTACCTTTATATTTATTTTACCTTCCTTATCTCAATAGTATAATTAAACTACACTTAAACCATTCGGATAGTAATATGCGCTGAACAAAAATAATTAATTAAATCCAGTTTGTGCTTGTTGTCTATTTGGGCGTCGAAGTCTCCAACAATTAATTTCTAGGGACAAGGCTAGTATCTCTTTTCCTGGATTGTTTCAGAAAAAACCTACGAACAGTCAAATTTTAAAAGAAAAATCCTTATCTGTAAACTAAAAATACTACTAGATCTACTTTTACATATTCATACATCAACCCATGTTATCTGAAACTGTCATTTTTGATAGATATTAGCAATACCTATAAAACATACTTCGGTGGCCACATGTTTTAAGATTCCAATGTGTGATTTTCGCAATAAGCTATGTTGACAATAAAGGGAAGATCTGAACTTGATTACTGGTCGGATGTAGGGAGGATATATTTTACCCAATGGTTTTACACACTATTTCCACGCAAATTTGGTTGCAATTCTTTTAAAATAAACCTTACCCATTCCTACCACATTAGCATAGGCCTAATTAGTAGGCCTACATATGTGTACTGCCATAATGAGTGGTAATATGTGGCAGCAAACAAAATATTAGCAAAGAAAATCTCAGTACACTCAGCAATAACTACTGCTCCAATCTACCCTTCACCAATAGACTGGACTAGACGAGCAATATGTTTGTCCCTCATTTCCAATGATGAGAGCTATTCCCAAACAAAACTAACTAGTATATCTGTGAATAGAGCTGGGTTCGTTTCCAGAACGGGACATTCGTGTACGTGTCGTTGTGCCCTACAGTTTTGTGCACAGCTGTACCGGGGAGAGATGGATGCCCAATAGACCATTAAGGTATTATAAATGTGTAAAAGTGTGCATGTTTTGAATGAGGCGCGACCCTGCAAATTGTAGGTCTCGGTAATGGCTTTCTTCCCATACAGCACGGTTGAGTCAGGGAGACAACATGGGGCTTGGAGTCACAGCGGGCCATGAGCCTACTATACACACTCGAGTAATGGCTTTATACCACAGCTAGTTAACCACCGCTCATTTCAAATAGTTCGTCAAAATTCTAACGAATCATACTGTATCATCACGTCAATATTAAGAGTCGACTGTATTAGAATTAGTGGATCATTGCAGTGCTGGCTACAGGTTATTGCGCCAAAATATATTCAAAACTTTTTATTGGGAAACATTCTATATAGTGAAGCCTCACTCGACGTTTTAGTTAAAGGTTTATTCTTCAAAGGTTAGCCACTGTTCATACATTTTAGGCTTTCGGTGTTTAATTTTAACAAAAACTAATATTCTTCCCCTTCACACCATGATGATAGTTTTTAAAACGACCCCTCTCATAGCTCTATATCTATGTTTAGCACCATACCACATAAGTAAGAATTGAGTTATTATTCTTAATTTAATCCTATTTTATCCTATTTTAATGGCCAATACACACTCATATACAAATCAAGGTTTCCATGGTGATGTAAACAAAAAATGTCTTTACACTGCGCACAAGAAAACAACTTGTACATTTGCTGAAAAATAGGGCTTTAGTTGGAAACCACTATTTTCACCGATATCCTGGGCCCCTAACCTTTAAAATGAGTGATCATTTGTCAGTAAATATATTTAGGCTTTTTTCCGTAATTTCATCTACCAGAAATTGACTCATCAAATTATATAGCATATATCCGACACCCTAGCTCAGTCTGTAGCGTTTCTGCCTAGTGCGTTAAGAGTCCCGGGTCAAATTCTCAACATGGCCAAAAAATGTATAATTGGTGAAATGTGGATTTAGCCTTTCATATCAACAAACTAACGGCCAGGGACTGGATGTTGTGATTGTCCTAGTCTTAAGTTAAATTATAAGAGATATGAAGCTATGACAGGCTTAGCTAGCCGGTAGTGGTAGATATATGACTTGAATAAAATACTAACCCAGACCACAGGATAGAAACAATAACTGATGTAAAAAAACTTACTACGAAAACCAGAAGGCTTATTTTGACCAATTACACTATGGTATAGTTATAGTGTAGTCAGTCAAATCCAGACTTTAACTTTCAGAGTAAGCTCAGTGTATATAATAGTTAGACTTTCTTTAAAAAGAAATAACGTGAATATATTAAAAGAGTGGATAAATTAGGCCGATAACAACTCAATTCTCCTTTCCAACCAATTGTTCACTATAATATATAATATTGAAACATTAATGTGATAGTATGTTATTAATTTATTCCAAAGATTAACTCTAATTACATTCAAGTTTAATTAAAAGCTCTCTAAATCAAATAATATGTTTTAAATCGTGCTTATCGCCAAAATCTGAGGATATTTTCTGGACGTTACATGAGCTAGAAAAATGTGGTAGGAACCTCCAACGTCTTTCTTTAAATTACCAACTATCACTGAGAATCACACCAATTTGAACAAATGATATGACGCACTTCAGTGGAAACATGGTCTAAGGTGTCACTCTCGAAATAAACTGGACTGCTGATAACAGGGAGATTAGGGATAGAGTCCTGGTCAAGTGTAGGCCTACTTAGGGTGATTTTCTCCCAAATGGTTTACTACTCTCCCTCCGTGAAAATGTGGATGCGTTTCCTCTATATTTTACCTTACTAATCCCTAACACATTAGGATAATTATTAATGTGTTTATCTATAGCTCTCACGGGTCGTGAAATGCGGTGAATAAATAAACAAAGCAATAATTTGAAATATAATTCTTTCTATTTCTAGCCTAGTATTTTCTTATTAATCATTGACCGCCTCTTTAGTCGAGTGGCCAGAGTTCTTGACTACAGGTCGAATGGTCCCAGGTTTGATAACTGGTGCTTCCAGATTTTCTACGAAACAGTGGGTCTAGAATGGGACCAACTCACTCTCTTGAAAACAAATGAGCTACCTGAATTTAAATTTTTCGGTTACGGTTTATTAAACTGAGCTTAACAGTCGGAAGATTTGTTGTTCTGACCACGTGACACCCTCTGTTCTCAGAAGTTGGAACTATCTGCACCAACTTGTATCCTTATGATTTTATTGAGGCCTGACGTCATGGAGTTTTTTTTAATTAATCATTACTTTAACCTACAACCCGCCTCGGTGGCGTAATTGGCTAGCGCGCAAGTCGTGTTGAGCTTGACTACTGAGGACGGGGAGATCGAGGTTCAAATCTCGGTCGGGTGAACTGGGGGTGGTTTTTCCTAAATGGTTTTCCACTCTCCTTCCACGCAAATGTGGGTTCACTTCCTCTAATTCAACCTTCCCAATTCCTAATCCATTAGCGTAATTAGTACTTAAAGCGTATAACCCGAACGGGTAGTAAGACGCGGTGCTAATATTATTATTATTATTATTTAACCTACACATGTGTACATATGCTAATTTGGTGTCCTTTATGCATGAAAGCTGTACATATTCTCCAGACTCTCTCAAAAAACTAGGTGAAACGAGCAGTAAATTTTGCTTGAGGACGAGGTGGAACAGCTTCTTTTTACATTCGCAGCAAGGTCAGATGGGAGCGTGAAACGTTGTTGGAATGAGACGTTAAATGCTACTAGCAGGGGCTTTATGCGAATGTAAGGAACTATGAAAACATAAGGAAATAAAAGTACAATTATCAATCCGCTACATATATCACCCCGTGTACAGCGGTATCCATAACTTTTCAAATGAATCCCTGTCGATGCGGTGACATGTCCTCGAAGACTATCTACCTAGCGACATTTACTGCTCGTTCTGGCCCGTTACAGTTTAATTCTCTGGGCTCATTACTCCAGAGTCATTTGTCGCTCACTTCAAGCGACACCTACTGCTAATCTCGCCGCTGGCATCAAGCTAGAAAACAATATGTAACGAACGAGATGTTGTGACTTGCTCGGCTGATGCCCCGAGAACAAGCTACGGGCGCTAGGCCCTGAGGCCGTCAGGATTTCTATTAGCGGGTAAAGAGCGTCACCCATCATCTGTCGGTGCAGAGTGCAGTGACAACTCTGGGGTACAGACCTAGGTGCTAAACACGACCCTGCCACGCCCCTCTCTCCTTTCTAAAGGTCGCCATATCCGTGGCCCCCTTGATGGAGCCAATAGACACACCATTGTCATCCTGTGGTACACTTCGAGGAAGGTATTTTAGGGAGTTAAGAATGGTGCCGTAATCCAACAATCGGGAGGAGTATTATTTTATTATTAGGTGAATTTATTAAAAACTAGCATCAATTTTACTAAAGGTTTTATTCTAAAATTACGATACAGCTAACGGCATCTTTCACTTAACTGGTAGCTGGCCTTGTGGTATAGCGGTCAGGGCACCTGACTACAAGCATAGAGGTTCAAGGTTCGATTTCCGGCTAGTACCTTGGTTATTTTCCCAAAAGGGGAATCACCCAAATGGTTATCAGAGTTTGGTTAGTTAAGTTCGGCTTGGTTTAAGAGTTTCCACTGGCTCCACACCCTCATTTTCACTATCATCATCACGTCATATCGTCGGGGCATGGAAAGCACCTCCATGGAAAGAATGTACGATTAGTACATTGGGGCATCCCTTGGACAGCTGTACATTAGTACTGGATAACCTTTACACAAACTGAGCTACGGATGATGTGGCCCAGATGCGCAATATTATATATTCCTAGCTAATGAAGGAAGATTAAATTTTTTTATATCCAACTCGTCTCACTACCCGTTTGGGTTAAAAGTATTTATATACGAGTATATATAAAAACTAAGCTAATGTTGTAGGGATGATAAATTTAGAATTTAGAGGAAATGTAAGCGCATTTAAGTGGAGGAAGAGTGATAACCCATTTAGGAAAAACACACCTCAGTACACTCAACCGGGATTCGAGCCCCGATCTCCCCATCCTTCACAACCCAACCTATTGTAAGAGTGACGTCAAAGACCATTCGACCACCGAGGTGGGTGATAAAATGTTTATGGGGAGTTTATTTTGATTACATTTTAATTTTTGACAGCAGGAAAAAATTAAATAAATACCCATTTAAATGACTTGCATACATAATCTAGTATTGCTTATTTTCACAACATTTCCAACTTTAGAAGGTCTTTGGTCCGACTCCAGGCTGGAAACTCTAAACTGTAGACGTTAAATTACACAGGTATTCAATTAAATTATAATTATATTGTCAGCAAAAACCTCGCGCTTATCTGGTTCTGTTTTCCGGTCCCAAAGAGGTTGGTGTTCAAATCCCAACCAGGTGTATTGAGGATGTTTTTTATAAATAATATTCCACTCTACATCCACACACATGCGGGTGCATTTATTATTTTTATTATTTCCTTATTCCTACCACGTTAGTATAAGTAAATGTGGATATCTCAAATGGGCAGTAAGACGAGGGATACTTTTACTTCCGCTTGACCCCTCAGGGAGAGAAATCTTGTGATCGTAGAAAAAAAATTGAACTTAAAACTGAAACCTAAAAATGTGTTTTTTTCGATGCCGTCTGTCTGTCTGTATCTCGGCCTAGAACCTAAACCATTTTACCGATCGGGTTAAAGCTTGATATATACGGTTTTCATAGACCCCCCCC
>CABFVZ010001805.1:84206-113122 GCA_902151445.1 Timema monikensis | reverse complement strand
CCCCGAGAAGTTTTTGGAATTATATATTCAACCCTAAAGTTAAGAGTATTTTACTGAAGGACCAAAAAAGAAAAAAATCTATTTCTTGAAATCATCTTTAACGAATTTGATTAATGTTTGTTTGTATCCAGTCGTTGTCTAACATTTAAGAAAATTGGCAGCTCACGTTTTCCCATGAATTATCTTTAAGGGTATTTTACATGTCCAGAAGTCTCAAATTTTGATTATGTTCTCGCAAAATATTTCAGATACGAAATAACTTTTCACTGTAAAGTTGTAGTAGGCCTACTATTAATATTTTATTTGAATTTATTTTAATTGAAATTGATTGCTATGCTCTTTGGTGGGCAGAGATATTCTTCTTTCCTCAATGTCTCTGTAACCGTATATATGATTTAATTTATATTATTTGGTGGAATGGTTCTGCAACAATGTATATTAGGCCTATTTAGTTCCGCCAATCTTACGGGTTTTTAGTAAATGTATCTATCTTAAGATAAAAGAGAAAAAAGTTTGTATAGAGTAAAGTAACATTTTATTTTATATGTTTCTCTATTTAAATTTATAAAGATATCAACTAAACGCTATCATCTGAGAGACAGGAGTTCAAATTCTACTTCTCAAGTGAATCAATAAAATATAATTATATAAAAAATTCAGAATGAACTATCAAGCTATTTTTGAACATCTATACATCATTTATGTTATTCGTTGAATGTATGTTCATTATTATAAAAAGGTTTCTGATAAATATTATTTAAGTCCCTAAACATGGCCTTGAACTGAAGATTTCCACAAAAACACAAAACATCTGAATTTTCGCTGAGACTTTCTACAAATACTGTTATTTTGACAAGCAGAAAAGTTGACTCGGTACAACTCATGACCAATTATTAATTTTGTATCGTTTTAATTAGATTTTAATTTGAATTTAATTTTATAAATTCTTAATTTAAAATCCTCGATGTAGTTTAAGTAAAACCTTATCATAGAAAGAGTTGGAAGAAATGGTTGCTATACAATTTATCAAATTGATAATTATCATAGTATGGCAAATAACTTCAAACTCAACCCAATGCAAGACAATAGACATCTCCTGGCCTTTTTCTGAGCAATTTACAGATGCCAACTTCTGTAGCTAATGTAAATATGTTGTATCAAACGGTGGTGAACTTTCTTTTAACAACTTTGTTTCGAGTCTTATCGAGTTGAAAATTAAGTCTTATTATTATTATTGCCACGTCTTACTACCCGTTCAGTTTATACGCACTTACGTTAATGTGTAATGGTAGGGTGTTTGTAAGATGAAATAGAGGACCTACAGTTTAACGTGGGATCCGAACCACGTTGGAGGCCTGGCATTCCAAACATTCACAAGTTGTGATTTATACACGTCTTGTCAGAGGTGAAGGAAGGGTTTGGCAATCAGATAAATCCGTGCCGGGACCGAGGATTGAGCCCCGGACCCCGAGCACAGAAGTCTGACACCTTACCCCTAGACCGCCAGGTCACCCAAAAAAATTCAGTCTTCATTTGGTACAAGATAGTGTGAAGCTAGATGTTTATTTGAAGTACATTTTATCTACCAAATAATTTATTTCCCATCATCAAATAATTTCTAATCAACTTAAATACTTAACTGCAAAATTTAGGTTAACTATAACCTTTTTTTTTAAATATACAAGAGCAAAATAAATCAAATTAAATCCCTTAGCCAGTTTGTGGTGCCATTGAGATGACGTTGCAATATAAATTAACGAAGCCTTAGATTTTATTATCATGTAATTTGAAACATCCTTTTCAAAGATTCCAACTGGTTGGACTTTGAAAGGCCATAGATGTTTTTTTGGTTTACCTAAACTAACGTAACACACATAAGACGATTACACACAGAAAAAGGCGTTGGTCTGGTTTACTGGTGATAAAGAGGTCGGGGAAGGTCAGGTGTACTGAGGGTGGTTTCTCCTAAACTACTTTCCACTCCCACTTCGCGAAAATGTGAGCACACTTTCTACAAACTCAAATTTACTCATCCCTTGCACATTAGCGTAATTAGTACGTATAAGTAAAACCCAAACGGGTAGTAATACGAGACCCACTTGGTTGCATGGTCTAACGCGCTACTCTTGCAGTAAACTAGACTACTAGGGGAGATCGAGGTTAGAATCTTGGTCGTGTGTTCTGAGGGTGATTTTTCTTAAATTGTTTTCCCCTCTCTATCTTCCCGCAAATGTGGGTACACTTCCTCTAAATATAACCTCAATAATCCCTAAAACCATTAGCGTAATTAGTACACAAGCGTGTAGCCACAACGGGTAGTAAGACGTGGTGCTAAAAAAGTTAAACATTACAGTAACTAAATATAATGTTGATCCATGTAGAACATTAATAGAAAACTTTACTGCCAGGTGTCGGTGACCTGGTGGTCTAGGGGTAAGGTGTCAGACTTCTATGCTGGCGGCTGGGGTTCAATCCTCGGTCCCGGCAAAGATTTATCTGATTACCAAACCCTTCCTTCACCTCTGACAAGACATCTTGTGAATGTGAGGAATGCCAGGTCTCCACCGTGGTTCGGATTCCACGTTAAACTGTAGGTCCTTCATTTCATCTCACAATCACCCTACCATTACACATTAACGTAAGTGCGTATAACCCCAACGGGTAGTAAGACGCGGTGCTAATAATAATAATAATAATAATAATAATAATAATAATAATAATAATAATTTACTGCCATGAAACTAAATGCAACCATAAAATCAACCTTACTGAGCCAAATTCATTGACACTCCACTCGGTCATCGATGTCCAACCCGCTGATCCAAGGCCCAATGCTCACCACTGCAGTTAACGTGGACAGCACTGTACCTCTTGCTGTCACCTATTCTGACCTCACGTCTCCCAGGGGTTGACGACAGAGGAATAAACAATCTGGTATAAGGAAATGAGGTAAGGAGCGGGTGAGCGGCCGCACGCCGAACCTACTCTTCCTGCCACTGGCATCCAGACAAACTGACAATAATTACCAGAAGTAGCTGCCGTCTTCCCCTCGAGGGGCACGACATCATCTCCTGGGAAACAAGACTCAATCTTTGGCGAGTACACGTCAGTTACGTCACTAAGTCTCTCGCCTTCAAAATATCTTCTATTTATACAAATAAGACTAGGAGAAGAAATTTAAACACGTTGTGACGTCACGGCAAGTAAAGATAGGCTTTACCATGTTGATGTATTTACAATATTTTAGGAGGGTTTTAAATATTTTATAACATTGTTACAAACAACATCAATTCTTAAATAATTCTAAATATAGTCTTAAGTTGTCACAACATTATTTTTTTGTTCTTGAAATAGTATTAATTTTGTAAACGCATTTTATATAAATCTTCAACAACTTAGGCTTTTGGTTTGTTCACAAAAATAGCCTATAGTATATGAAGCTTTTTGTCAGGATGTAGATTAAAACGGTTCTTGGAAACGTATGTTTATCTAGAATAAGAATCAAGAAAAATAAAATATTTTTTAAATGTAAGTCAAGCTGTTCAAGCGGTGATAGTATAGTGAGAGTGTATACTCGTCAGTGGAAGCTGGTAAGTGCTATCAACAGTTATACTAGAGGCATCACAAGTTAAACTGCTCATTTCCTTCCCTGTCTTTCAATTCCGTAAAGTGGCGTTATAGTGCTTATAGTGCTTCACTGAGTTAAGTTAAGATGCAGCCCGCTTCACAAAATAGCTTAGAAATCACCAAGTAGTTAGGCAAGAGGAATTTCACAATCTTCCGCTATGTGAGTGTTTAAAAAACTTTGTGGTACGCGTTTGATTTCAAGGTTAAATTGGTTTAGCTTACCGTTAAAGCTTTATTCAAAATTATAGTGACCGTTTATACTTTACAAGAGAGCAGATACTTGGTGTGCACACAATACTATGAGATTGATCCGGGAGTCCCTAGGTTCGTGTTTATGAAACTATGATACCGATTGACACGGGTCCTAGCTTCATGTAGTGTGTAATGTTGACTCACATATCTCAAGAAATATCGTGAGGCTAAATTTTGTGTTTTAGCACCGCGTTTTACTACCCGTTCGGATTACACGTATATATACCAATTACTCTAATGCAGTGGCTTTCAACCTGTGGGGGCATGAAGAACTTTGGGGGTTGGAGGGTTGGAATAGTTTAAAATCAACTTTAAAATAATAAAAAATGAAGATATTTTTTTATTTAAATCACTTTTCCAGAGTAATTAAGATAGTTATGTCTTGCTGTATTGGCAACATTGCCTACCAGTTGTACTGAATTTGGTGACCAGCTAAAAGTGTTCATGCCAGTGTTTATTTTCAAGCTTGCAAGCCTCGGATCCGTCAAACAATTCTCCTCTAAAACCTCCCCCCCAAGACAGAGGCTCCCAAAGTTTGTAGAACAAAGGAGACCTTGCACAAGGAAAAAAAAAATGCTGGAGTGCTGATTTACATCAATATTATAAACATTCAATTAAAAGGAAAGTCAAAAACTTCGACTTCATGTTAAAGCACACAAATTTCTGTTTTTTTTGTTTTGTTTTTTTCTGCGGTTATTTACATTACAAATTAGTGTAAGTGTAAAACAATCTGAAATAATTGTATTACATTTTGTGATAATAACTTAATTTATTATTTTAAGACGAAATATTTCAATCACATTTGGAATATATAATTTTTTAAATTATATTTTATATCTGAATTTACATGGTTATGCAAAGTATAATTTTTTTATCCAACAGAAAACTTTTTATAAATTTTCGAACTTCGATTCGGCTTTGGGATTATCTCATATTATTCTAGTCAACCTTATTTTAAATTGAAAAAGTGGACTTCACATAATCCTATTCAATAACGACAGTACTCTGTCAAACATAAACCCAATATTCAAGAACTGATGAAAACAATACAGTGCCAAACATAACGATAATATTTAGTAATTTTTTAAACCTTTATCCTACCAGTGTTACATTGACTCTTGTTTATAATAAAATAAATTAATAGAAAGCTTTTTTAATAGATCAAAAACTAAAGGGGGGCGTGGGAAATTGTATGATCTTCCAAGGAGGGGTGTTAGCTGAAAAAGATGTTAAACATCGCTCTAATGAGTTAATTATGAAGAAGGATGAATTTATAGGAAGTTCACTCACATTTGCATGGAGGGAGAGTGAAAATTCACCCTCAATACACCTGAGTGGGGTCAAGCTCCAATCTCTCCGTCATCATCAGTCTAGTCTATTGGAGATTGACGCCTTACACCATGCAGCCACTGAAGTGGGGTTTTATTTGGTTTTTCGTATTCTAATGCCTTTTCTTTACGGTATATTTCGAGAAACTTGACAATCCGTACTTTTGGGTTATGTCAAAATCATGCTATGACATAATTTATTGTGCTGAGACTTTTCAATTCTAGAAGCATCAGAATATGTGTTCTTGAATATTACTCAGCATTCTATTAGTTACAAACCACATCAACATTCTTATACAAGAAGTTGCTGACTGATATTAAAAAATTAATAATTTTTATATTACACTTTTAGTTTATACTTCTAACCAATATCAAAACAACAAAGAGGAAATTTGGTATGGACGCTATGTAACATGCCATCCTTCTGAGAAACATCAGAAACTTTAGAAATCCATGATGGCAGTTGCAGCGTGTACCAATAAATTGTCGGGGTCATGGACAAATATCCCACTACCTCCTGTTATAACAAATTTAAAAAAATAGATAAAAACAATAAGGAACAGACTTGACATGAAATCCGAAATTGCACTTGTCGGAAACTAGCCTAACACCCAATTATTAGTAAAATAGTGGTTTGTTTTCATGCATAGTTTATACAAATATTTCCAAGGAACATTTTAAATTAAAATTCACATTAAGTACATGCCCTGCAATAGCTTGAGTTAATAATATGAAGGGGAGACTTACGTTAGTTACAAAGCGATTGAAAAGTATAGTTATTTTGAAAAAAATATTGTCATTCTAATTTTAACTTAAACTATTTCAATAATGCTAGTCAATAATTTTTAAACGTAATTATTAAAATCAAAATATTATAATAAAAATAAAAATGTAATTTGAAATATGCCTCCCCTATGCTCGTGCCTATTGGGACTAAAGTGTATATCAGCTTCTGCATACTTCATTTCCAAAATTTTATTTGGCATCCTCTCTTTTTCCATCCTCATTACATGCCCAAACCATCTAAGTTTTACTTCCTCTACTATCTCATGTATTCACTGTATCCCACTCTTTTCCAGATATCTTCACTCCTCATCTCGTTTCTCCTCGTGACAGCTAACATGATAATCACAAACATTAGTTCCCATTGCCTCCACTTTCCTAGTATTTATTACAATCAATGTTCACGTTTCTGGTGCAATTCCCAATAAGTGCATTCAAACCCCTCAAGTTAATTACCAGTTTTTTGTGTTCCTTTTACAAGATTTAAGAAATATATTAGATAGGACCTAACCAAAAGAAACAAAAAACACATCCGAAACTGTCATTTTAAACATGAGGGATGGATTTTATCACTTTATAAAATACAAACATATCTGCCAATTTCTAAGAAAATGTCACTTCTCAGTTGCAGTGTAAATTATTGTTATTATGACCCTAGTAGCTATTTTCCAAAATGTATATATTATTTATGTACACACTTACACGTGTATACATTCATTTATTTACACATATCTGTATCAAAAGGTAAATTTATGTTATTCTTTTGATCGCTAATAAAAAAAACAAGTAAAAAACACTAACTGTGCCAACATACACCTCGACTTTGACCAATACCAAAATATTACGTCTTAAAAAAATATGTGAGCTGTTCAAATATGAACTCTGTCTTATATTCTCTCTTCACTTTTAGTTCTACCATAGTTAAGGGTATTTTAGAATCTCAGCAACGAGACAAATACCGGGAATATGAAACCAGCAATGGAAGAACCTAGAATTGAGTGTCTTAAAAGTGTGCACCTTGTAATCGTCTTAAACAATTAGACGTTAAGAGTTTGCTGTTAAAAGTAGAGGTTAATTATTAAAGTAGAGTGGGTATGTATCTTTAAGCTTTAAAAATGATAATTGCTAATCAAATTGGGTACTTACTAAAACAGCCTTATAATTAATTGGATCCAATCAAACAGAGAGCTAGGCAGCCAATTTGATATTTTAACCTGGACTAAGTCTACAGTTGTGTAATATATAGCTGGCCCAGACTTTTACTTGCAAATAATTAATGTATTTTACAAATATATAGTATACCAAACTTATGTATTTCTATTATCCCTGAAAAAATATCACATAAATAATAAAAAGTGCAACAATCCTGATAGTGGGACTAAACCAAGCCCCTCATAACACTTCCATAAAGATCTGAATCTATGTACAGATAGAAAATCACACTATATTCTCAGCTCAGCTCAGCTCGGTGAGTGTATTGTTTCGTCCTCAGCACTCGGACTTGTCCTCTTCCACTAGCTTCTGAGTGTTCTTGCCCGTGTCTGTGGTGGTGGAGTCCAACTCCCGACGCTTGGTCTGAATCTGTGGGGAAGATCGCTGGATGATGCTGGATAGAGCCATTACAGCTGACACTGGTTCCGGGATTACCTCCCCCTCTCTACCCAGATAGGATTTAGTGATGTCGGCAGGAACCTCACCTGTGGGATCCACCACTAAAGTGCCCACTGCATCATACATGGGGTGGCTGAAGTTTCTGTTCTTGGAGCTGGAAAACATAAACTTAATGTCACCTATGTGTAATCAACGTCCATGGGTTCCTGTAAACAAAACATCAAATCAACCTGTCTTATTTCACCCAGGTTGTCTTTGCCCAAAAGTAGACATATAGATGATAATAACACAGCTTGACACTGTGATTTTAAAAATATAGATCTAGTGTGATAGTAATTAGGTTGGCCAGGTTGGCCATATACCAAAACATGACACAAAAGTCTTACATAAATGTCAATAAACATTTTATTACTGGTACAATACAAGCGTAATTGAGTCAAAGAGTGGTAGCAGAGAAGATCTAATAAGAAGAGGACATCAGAAGGTGTTTTAAAAGTGTGTAAGATATATAAGTACGCCTTAAGTGTAGGGTGTACTTTGCACCCATGGTTACGTAGGCAGCAGAAACATAGACATTGAATAATAAGATTAAGACTTAGATATTATTTTAATTTTGAATAGTTTTATGCACATGGTAGATACTAAATTGTAATGATTAGACATCATCAAATCCCTATTTTTGCTTATAAAATATAAAATAGCAAATTTAACACTAGCAATATACTCACAAGGAAACAATGAATTGAATGATTTTACCATAATATATACAGATCCAGAAATCCTGGGTTTGATCCCTGGTGCTTACAGAAACTTTCTGTGAAGCAGTGGGTCTGGAATGGAGTCAAACAGAGCATTATGAGGAAAAATGAGTAACTCAGATAAATGAGCAGCTCCGGTCCAGTAAACTAAGATTAATGACTGGAAGGTTTGTTGTGCTGACCACATGACACCCTCTATTAGCAAATGGAGGCACTATCATAGCTAAAGGCAGCGGTTACTCTAGCTTGATTGTAGGCTCAGGCCATTAAGTTTGTATTTTATATGTAAAAAATACTAGCCAAACAAGTAGGTCTATCAATTATATATCATCATCATCATCATGTTTCCAGCATGTGGCTGGGTCAGTTTGGTAAAAGGCTTCCATCTTATTCTATACTTCCACCACTCTTCCTCCTTTAATTTCCTCCATTATCCCCCTCACACTTGAACACTTTTTGCTATCTCTCCTTCCATCTCTTCCTTGGCTTCCTTACGATTTTTTCCTACATACTTCCAGTGGCAGATTTAAAATTTGTGTGCCCTTAGGCACGATTATATTATGCGCTCTCTTACCATTTTTTGTTGTCAAGGCCTTTAGGAAGTTTTGGCCGGGGAAAGGGGGGAGGGGAGGGTATTAGTATTTAAGAAAATAGTTCTACGAAAGATAATCAAGCATGTACAATACATACTTCTAAGAAATAAATATTCTTACAACAAGAAACTATAGAATTAATAAATTAACACCGTGAACTACAAGCTAAAACTGTTCACGTCAACCACAGTGGTTTGGGGGTAAGGCTCCCACATCTGTACCCGATGTTACTGAGTTCATATCCAGCCGGGACTAACGGATTTTTCTTGGAAGATTACAATCCATGGCACAGCTTCCTTCGGAGGGAGAGTAAAGCCGTCGGTTCCATGTCGATTGTGGCATGTAAAAGCACCCTGGAAGGTATGTAGAAATACCTTTCCTGACAAAATAGGTAGGTGCTTTTGCTCTTGATCATATAAATTCTAATGTGCTGATATATTCAGGCGTTTCAGAAAGTGCACGTTAAATACCTTAAATAAATTAAAAAAACTCATTGGAACCATTGAAATATATTTCTAAAAGGTAGTTAGTTACCTCATAGCTATTGGGTGTATTTGATTAGATTAACAATGGTAATTAAAGTGGGGACAAACAGTGTAAGCGTGGTTTGTTAAGTGTAATTAAATAAATTGCAAGATGTGTTAAAAGACAAATAAATGGTATGGAACTATGCATGGACTTTCTAGCTCTATTGTTTGAAAATGGAGACATTTACTCAAAACTTGTAATATATGTGAAATGAAATAATATACACTAGCAAACCCAAGCATAAGTTGCACTATACTTATGTAAAACTTTTTTTAAATCCCGGTTTTAAATTTAATAATTTTGTTTTTAAAGAATTAATGTCCTCGTTTGTATGTTTGGACCGATAAAAAAAGATCAATGTTGGGTCCACAAGGGTCAACACTTCGTATTAAAATTTCAACTTCCGTTTAAAATTTTCAACATTTTATTAGGTGTTACAAATCTTCATGACATTGCATTGCAATTAAATTACTCATTTATAAATTTTTACCAATAAAAAATTTAAATATTAACTATTGGGTCTAAAATGGATATAGATAATTGCTGTACAAACATTTCTCCTAAGAAGTTTATGGGAAAACAAACTTTTAGAGACTTACTCATATTTAATTACTCTATTGCATTGGAGAATTATTGCGTTAAAACTTAAGTAGTATCTCTTTACAACTAAAGCTCACAAAATTGTATTAATATATTTGCCAATATCTCAGAAACTGCTGGATTTATAAAAATATATTTTATATAATAGTTTTTTTATTTTTAAAAGTACTACAATTTTGCAACGATAAGTTATTTAATATCTCAAATAATTGCGGAGATAAGGCGGTTTCTGCTTCTGTAAAGTACCCTAAAATTCATTTTAATTGTAAAATGAAAATAGCCAGTTTATATATAATCTTAATCAACACCTGGATACTAATTTTAATCAAAATCGTTACAGTAGATTTTGAGAAAATCGATTTTTACTCTTTTCACCCTTTCTTAAACTACTCTTAATTTTAAGTTTAAACAGACACATAGACAGACGTCATTGCAAAGACCACTTTTTAGGGTTTGAGGGGTCTTGAGACGTCGATATCCATCAATATTTCAGGTTAGATTTTCTTTTGCGGTCGTAATACTTTTACCTTTTGTGTTCTAGAAGTTAAAAAATATACATATTTACGTATAGCTTGAAAGTTATTGGCTTTATAAAAATATGCTTCTTAAAAAATATTTGTATTATAAAGAGACCTACATATTTGTAACGATAAGCAATTTCATATCTCAAATAGTTTAGGAGATATATAAAAAAAGATAATTTACGCATCAGACCGGAGCCCTTAAAGTCATTTTGCCGAAATATTTAGAGTAGCCATTTGGTTTGGGATTTAATCAAAATCATTAGAGCAGATTTTGGAAAAATCGACATTTTCTTTTTCGCCCTTCAGTAAACTACCCTTAATTTTAGAGTTAGATATCCAATTCCAAAAACCCCTCGGTGAAACCCTATGAAAACCCTAGATACCAAGTTTTAGCCCGATCAGTAAAATAGTTTAGGTTCTAGTTGGAGGTAGAGACAGATAGGCCGACAGACGGAAAGTCAAAAACAACTTTTTTAGATTCGGGGGGTCATTAAATGTCAAGATTCATCAAAAGCATGAGTTCGATTTTTTTGCCGATCACAATACATTCCCTACCTATAAGATAGTGAGAAAGTAGAAATGTAATGATGGATTCGAACCTGATGCTTGCCTTAAAACAAAGCTAGCTCTACACTTTAATCCTTAATCTACAAATATTATAAACCCATCCCAGGGGCCAGTTTAAGGCGTCAGTCTTGTCATGTCTGGTTTGCCAGTGAACGCAAAATTGGGGTTTGAATCATGGTTGGGTGTAAATAAGTGATTTTATTAAACGATTTCTTATTCTTCCTCCACAGAAATGCAGGTACCCTTTCTTTAAATTGTATCTTACTTATCTCTACCCAATTAGTTTAAATATGCAGGTAGCAGGTACGAGTAGTCAGATGCAAATTATGTCAAAGAAATAGTACACACCTATTGCTTTTACTACATAAGCTGAATCAAAATTTGGTTTTCTATTTATTTGAGGTGTTGTCTTCTTGACAGGCAATCAACACTCCTGACTTATTAGGACTTAAACAATCATGATTTAAACGGCATGGTTTTAGAGGATATGTTCATCCATTTTTGTAAAAGGAGATTGAGAAACCATTTATGACAACAAACAAACCCTCAGAACAACCTGCAGGGACTTTAACCATGACCGTCCCATAACTGTTTTACCAGACAAGTCGAGATAAATGCCTTATTCCACTTGCTTCTACCGGTAGGGGTTAGGTTGATGTTCATCATTACTAGCATTACAAATGTTATTATTACTATCTTATTGTTTTATATCGATTCTTGAAATCCTACATTTACAGTTTTGTCGAAATTTTGAGGGCAACAAAGCACAAACCAGCTTTAATGGTAGAGTGGTCTAATGTGTCACTCTCGAAATTGAATGGACTGCTGATGACGAGGAGATCAGGGTTTGAATCTCTGTCGGTTATAATAAGGCTGAATTTACCTGGGTGGTTTTCCAATATTTATCTCTCTCTTGACGCAAATATGGGTATACATTCTCTAAATTCAAGCTTCCTAAGCTCTAACACACTGACGTAATCAGTACATATGCATATAGCTCGTACTGGTAGTAAGCCATGATTAAAAAAAAAGTTCATGTACTGTAAGTATTAACCGAGCCGGTATTGAAACGCGGAGACCAAAGGTAAAATGTATAACGCCCACGATTCTTTATTTATTCGAACTAACACCTCCTAGCTGAAGTGTTAGAAACCACCGGAGTAATTTAACCCCACGAGTAGACCAAGGTGACATTTGGGGAGTTAAACCCGGTCACTAAGCCACTAATAGCTAGTCCCTCCATCTCTTTACACGTCACTTCCTTCCTCCGAGCTGGAGCAGACTCACAGCTTCCAGAAGATAAACTGGACAGCTCTCAACTCTTGTCTGATTCGTATCGGACCAATTGGAAAACAAACAGAATTAATCCTCCTCTAGTAAATCCTCTCTCGGAACAAGTGAAGGCACTCAACGAGGTCTGGCGTGTCTCCCATGTCTAATGTTGGCCTCTTCACCAGGATTGATGGAGAACTAACAGTAGTTTATTAATTTATTAACAGAGGCACTCGGACCCGGTCAATATTTTAAACTGGTTTCTGGTAGGAAGAAAGGTTTAGAAAACAAACATGTTTTTACACGGTCAACATTGATAGTATTTAGCAATATCGTAAGAAGTATTATAATTATAGGTATTGATATAATCAAAGGTAACATATTCTGGAGATCACATGAGTTGATGGATATATTAAAGTAGTTTTATTAAATTTTGCTACTGTCAGGTAGTGTATTTTCTCAGGTATACTATATACCTTTTAAGATATATTATCTATTAGAATTTTGCAAAGCAGATATGATGTATAGTTATTAGTCAAAACTTTATTTTATAATTTAGTTTGTATTTTTTTTAAATAATGTACGAGTATATAATGATTTAGTCTAATTTTTATCAATGAGCCTTACTAACCGACCAGAATCTTCGCAAATTTACACTAATAACGATGAGGAAGGTGGAGTTTATCAATATACCTACACTTATGTGATAATGGAAAACAATTGGGAGAACACTATCCTCTGCACACCCAACCAGATTTTAAGCTCCATTCTCTCCTTCACCGGCAAAGTAGACCATACTAGTTCGGATCCGTAGCCCACGTATCCACCGATTAATTATACAGGATAAGTAGTAATTCGCATATACGAACAGTACCCCATGATTCGATGAGTAGATTTAAGTCGAAAATACTCTTTGCAAAAAAATCCGTTCTTCCCATACTTTTTGGGAATAACGACATTAAAGTTAGATACGAGTTATGTGGCAATGACGTTCCTGAAACTTACCAAACCTATATGTTAGTTCACAGTAGGTGCTCGAAGGTTGACCTTCACACGGCTATGCATTTCTCCAATCAACGTATGGATTCGGGGTCCACGCGCCGAGGACTGTCGACGTCAACTGTCTTAACAGCCGCATGGATTCGTGACACAGTGTCCTCGGATGACTAGATTGGGTCATCGGGTGGATATACCAGTGCTTTTAAGTGACTTCACAAGAAAAAAAATCAAACGGTGTGATGTCCGGTAGTCTTAAGGGCCATACCCCCAGCCCCCAACGCCCGATCCACTGGTTGGGGTGGACTTCACCTTACTTGTGCCCCATAGTATTGAAGAGGCGCTGTCACACTGATACCACATCCTCTGTCGCACAAAAATGGTACTTCCTTCAGCAGCCCAGGTAAAACCGTGTCAAAAGCAGATGGCAGTTATGAGAATCACAACGATTTGGTATCAATTAGGGCCCCATAATTGCATCCCCAACAATTCTGTCCCCAAATATTGATGTAATCCGGGGAAGAGATTAGCGTACAACACTAATCTCTCATTTGTGTCATCTAATAGCCGGTGACTATAAAATATCAGGTACATCATTCCTTTCTAACTTAAGTGTCGTTTTTCTCATAAACTGTGGGAAGAACAGATTTTTTTGAAAGGAATATTTTTTACTTATCTACCCACTAAATCATGTGGTATTGCACGTATCCACAAATTAATTCTCACCTTGTGTCAATTTTGATTTTTACGATGGTAAATTTAAACCATCCAATTTGGTGTTCATTGCAACAATGCCTCCACTTAAGAAAGCCACTGTTAGCGTTCTTGAATTTGAGTCTTAAATGTATATGTTTTCAATCATTTTATGTTGTCACTTGAGTGTTATGTTTAGTTAGATATGTTTCTTTGTACTAAATCAAAAGCACATTTATATTTTGTGCGTTAGAGCACTTACAATAGAGTGTTTCTTTCAAGTTACTTCATTTTTGTTTTTTAGATAATAAATCTATACATACAATAAAATTCTAAACTGTGTCTGCGCATCGAATTTTTGTGAAGTTTTAATTTTTTCCTAGGTAGTAGAAACAAAAAACAACCACAAATAATAAATTTTTAGAATGTTTGTCCATCTGTTTGTTAGTTGCCGGTAAACTCAAAAAGTATTCATCAAATCGAGACTGAATTTCTTCTTTTGTACTCCTTATTTATCAGGGAACATGGTAAACTCTATACACTATCTCATCAGCAAGCAAAATAGTGTCGAAAAAACGGGCATAAACAGTGAAAATACGATGTGGCTGTAACTGAGAGTACATAATTTGGCACGTGATATGAATTGTGGTGTGGAGGAGAAGAAGTTGTTTTGTTTTTTTGTGAACTCTCGTACACACATAAACAATGCTCTCAGTTAAGTTTAATTCTTTTCTATAATTTGAAGTTGCTGAAAGTTTTGTTATATTGTTTAATGCGAACGAAGTGGCAGGCGAATGCTAGTCTTAAATATAAAATAAAGCTTGTGTCCATTCACTCTTCCTTCAGCATGAATTGTTCGACCATTTCTAAACGTCCTATATATCTGAAATTAGGCAAAAAGATAGACAACGAGAAAAGTCTAAAAATGGGAAATTTCAAACTGGTGAACTGGGAATTGCTTTTTTTTGGGGGGGGAGGGGTTGTATATAGAAAAAAAAACTATTAGGAGAGGTAGATGATTGAAATTTAGGAAGTGGGTAGAGGAACCACTCTAAATACTCAAACAAATTTTAAAAATTAATTTTTCAAAGTTAGAGTTGGTGAAACGTGGGAGGAAGGTTCAAAGCTTTCAAAACTAATACAAATAACTACTTAAAAGGGCCGAATGGAACTAAGAAATGTTGATAATTTCAAAATTTAAAATGGGATTTTGAGAAAAGGGAAAGAGAGAACATAAACAGAAAAACACATTTTAAGTAAGATACAAAATTAAAATTGGTCAATAATGTATTGGGATAACTCCAATACCGAAACAATTCTTAAATAAATGGGGGAGGGAAAGGGGGTGTTAACAGAAATTAAAGATTGTAAATGAAATAAAAATAAATTTACAGGAATGTAGTGGGATTATTCAAAACACAAATAAATTTTAAATATTCTAATTTTACATTTGGGGATTTGGGAAATTGTGGGGGTGGAGGGGTCCTCAAAAATTCCAAATACAAATAAAACTAGCTCTTATTGTGGTAAAAAGACTTACATTTGTCAGGCAGGTATAAGAGCCACATCAAACATCCTGAAAACAAATTAAATTTCAAAATAAACGATCGGAAATTTGAATAGAGGGCGTCCTCCCCAAAAATTTCCGACGCTAGTATAATAAATCCAACACTTCTCTTTTGGTAGAAAGTTGAAATGTTTACTTAAATGAAGAGGAACAACCTCAAGTAACCAGAAGAGTTTGACTGTTTTTTATTTTAATACAAGGGCCAGTGAATTGGTAGGAAGTGGGGAATATAAACTTTAAAAAAATATAGAAAAAAATAATAATTTAGTTATGGCATATATTGAAGTAGCTACAAAATCCATTACAAACAGTCAGAAAATACTAAACATTTAAAAATAAAATAAATGGTACTAAAAATTTAATATTTTATTAGAAAAAAAAGCTTGATATGGTATAAAATCTAAATATGACAGGTAATTGTAGGAACCGATATTAATCAATATCAGGCTATTATTTCACTATGTTGTTTTACTTTCTCTCGACACTTTGGAGAGAAAGTATTGTGATCGTATGAAAAAAAAAGGAATAAGATATTTTGATAAATGACGGGTTTTCATGACCCCATGAAACAAAAAACAAGTGAGAATATTATGTAAGGAACGAGCTTGTGAGAATATTAGATCACTACATATAATAATTGAGAAAGAGATAATTACAGTAATCCTATTAAAAACAAAATAGGCCTTATTAAATATTAGATTAGAATTTGTAATATAATGATTAGATGAACATTAATTGAGGGGAAAGAGGTAGGAGTCCTCGTTATGCTCAGTATATTTAAAATTTATTTGTGTGTTTTGAATAATCCCACTACATTCCTGTAAATTTATTTTTATTTCATTTACATCTAATCATTATATTACAAATTCTAATCTAATATTTAATAAGGCCTATTTTGTTTTTAATAGGATTACTGTAATTATCTATTTCTCAATTATTATATGTAGTGATCTAATATTCTCACAAGCTCGTTCCTTACATAATATTCTCAATCAATTTCTCCTTACTAAAGTTAATATGAATATAAATACAAAAAACAAGTGGTTTTCGCAATGCCGCCTGTCTGTCTGTCCGTTTGTCTATACCTTGGGCTTGAGCTGAAATTATTTTAACAATTGGGCTAAAAATGAGTAACTGGGTTTATAAGGTCCTCCTGAGGGTTTTTTGGAATTATATTTCAAACCTTAAATTTAAGGGTAGTTTACTGAAGGGCACAAGGAGAAAAATATATTTTCTCAAAATTAGCTTTAACTATTTCGATTAAATTATATATATATATTGTTTATCAATATGAACAAGATGGCGATTATCATTTACCGTGAAAATGAACTGGAGGGTACTTTACATGGCGACAATTTTTCAATTTTGATTGTGTCTTCAAAAATATTAGAAATACAAAATATCTTATCATTGTAATTATGTAGTTCTGTTAATGATAAAAAGGTTTTATATGACATTTTTTATAAAGCCAATAATTTATAAGCTATAATCAAATATATATACTTTTTAATTCAAGTCTTTGAAAATGAATTTGATTCTTGTGATATTTGGCGGCCAAAGATGTTTCTTTTTTCTTAATTTTTCTGTAACAGTATTCCTAGTTCCTAATGCCATAGAGTAAGTAACAGTGTATATTATTTCATTTATGATCTTTTGTGTAGTGTTTCTACAACAATATATAGATCTATTATTTCATTTCACAAATATTATTACTTAGTTGAACTTTTCTAATGATCCTTTTTAGGCAAAGATAGCACATTTTTAGATTATATGCCCATTTTGATACTATGTTTTAGTCAGCTTGCCTAATTTTAAACTATTAATAATATTATTTAAACCTATAAAGGATTAATATTTCAAGATTATTTGATATTTGGCTACTTATTCATTTGGTTAATTTTATATTCTATAAAAAGAGCAATGCTATTTATTGAGTTCCATTGCAAAGAACGGCCACACCAGCTATATATGTATATTTTGCTTAGTAGATAAAATAAAAATAAAAACATGCATTTAATGGATTTAGTGGCACAATGATTCATTTGAAGTTTATGAAACAGACGGGCTATGAATCCATGATCTATCACCCAGACCTTAGTCAACTGAGCATAACGAGGACTCTTACCTCTTTCCCCTCAAGAATGAAAATAATAAAGAGAACAAGAACGAAATATAACCAACCAAGTTACCGATTGTGAGGTAAAGGGGAAGGGGCCGTCGTATGCACCGGTATGTTCAGTGAGTACCTAGCACCTGTAACCACAGTCGACCTTGCCGAGGGGCAAATTTCCCACCAATCTTGACCTTGAGACAAATAACACTGCTGAGTTACACTTTACCCACATCATTACATCTCTTCCAACTTAGTCTCTGACTCGTTTTAATAGAAACTGGTGCTGCTCTGCTTCTGTGCTTACTTGGCAGCAGACCGCAGACACTATTACTGGCTTCTTCGTGAGTTCAACCAAAGATATATGAGAACTAGTGATGTTTCACCATCAACTATCAAATTACCAAACAGTATAACATGTACTATTCACTGTTCAACTAAACATAACTGAAAACTAGTGATGGTTCATCATCAACTATCTACTTTGCAACCAGGATAACATATCCTATTCACTGTTCAACTAAACATAACTGAAAACTAGTGATGGTTCATCATCAACTATCTACTTAGCAACCAGGATAACATATCCTATTCACTGTTCAACTAAACATAACTGAAAACTAGTGATGTTTCACCATCAACTATCTACTTACCAACCAGGATAACATATCCTATTCACTGTTCAACTAAACATAACTGAAAACTAGTGATGGTTCACCATCAACTACCTACCTAGCAACCAGGATAACATATCCTATTCACTGTTCAACTAAACATAACTGAAAACTAGTGATGTTTCACCATCAACTATCTACTTAGCAACCAGGATAACATATCCTATTCACTGTTCAACTAAACATAACTGAAAACTAGTGATGTTTCACCATCAACTATCTACTTACCAACCAGGATAACATATCCTATTCACTGTTCAACTAAACATAACTGAAAACTAGTGATGGTTCATCATCAACTATCTACTTAGCAACCAGGATAACATATCCTATTCACTGTTCAACTAAACATAACTGAAAACTAGTGATGGTTCATCATCAACTATCTACTTAGCAACCAGGATAACATATCCTATTCACTGTTCAACTAAACATAACTGAAAACTAGTGATGGTTCATCATCAACTATCTACTTAGCAACCAGGATAACATATCCTATTCACTGTTCAACTAAACATAACTGAAAACTAGTGATGGTTCATCATCAACTATCTACTTAGCAACCAGGATAACATATCCTATTCACTGTTCAACTAAACATAACTGAAAACTAGTGATGGTTCATCATCAACTATCTACTTAGCAACCAGGATAACATATCCTATTCACTGTTCAACTAAACATAACTGAAAACTAGTGATGGTTCATCATCAACTATCTACTTAGCAACCAGGATAACATATCCTATTCACTGTTCAACTAAACATAACTGAAAACTAGTGATGGTTCATCATCAACTATCTACTTAGCAACCAGGATAACATATCCTATTCACTGTTCAACTAAACATAACTGAAAACTAGTGATGGTTCATCATCAACTATCTACTTAGCAACCAGGATAACATATCCTATTCACTGTTCAACTAAACATAACTGAAAACTAGTGATGGTTCATCATCAACTATCTACTTAGCAACCAGGATAACATATCCTATTCACTGTTCAACTAAACATAACTGAAAACTAGTGATGTTTCACCATCAACTATCTACTTACCAACCAGGATAACATATCCTATTCACTGTTCAACTAAACATAACTGAAAACTAGTGATGGTTCACCATCAACTATCTACTTAGCAAACAGGATAACATGTACTATTCACTGTTCAACAAAAGATAACTTAAAACTAGTGATAGTTAACCATCAACTATCTACTTAGCAACCAGGATAACATATCCTATTCATTGTTCAACTAAACATAACTGAAAACTAGTGATGGTTCACCATCAACTATCAAATTACCAACCAGGATAACATGTCTTATTCACTGTTCAACTAAACATAACTGAAAACTAGTGATGGTTCACCATCAACTATCTACTTAGCAAACAAGATAGCATGTACTATTCACTGTTCAACCAAAGATAACTTAAAACTAGTGATAGTTAACCATCAACTATCTACTTAGCAACCAGGATAACATATCCTATTCATTGTTCAACTAAACATAACTGAAAACTAGTGATGGTTCACCATCAACTATCAAATTACCAACCAGGATAACATGTCTTATTCACTGTTCAACTAAACATAACTGAAAACTAGTGATGGTTCACCATCAACTATCTACTTAGCAAACAAGATAGCATGTACTATTCACTGTTCAACCAAAGATAACTTAAAACTAGTGATAGTTAACCTTCAACTATCTACTTAGCAACCAGGATAACATATCCTATTCATTGTTCAACTAAACATAACTGAAAACTAGTGATGGTTCACCATCAACTATCAAATTACCAACCAGGATAACATGTCTTATTCACTGTTCAACTAAACATAACTGAAAACTAGTGATGGTTCACCATCAACTATCTACTTACCAACTAGGATAACATGTCTTATTCACTGTTCAAATAACATAACTGAAAACTAGTGATGTTTCACCATCAACTACCTACTTAGCAAACAGGATAACATGTCTTATACACTGTTCAACTAAACATAACTGAAAACTAGCGATGGTTCACCATCAACTATCTACTTAGCAAACAGGATAACATGTACTATTCACTGTTCAACTAAACATAACTGAAAACTAGTGATAGTTAACCTTCACCTATATACTTACCAGACATTGAAACATGGAATTTTCAATAGTACATCCATTAACACCCATTATACATAGCCAATAAATTTAAATAGATTATTATCCCAAACTTTTATAAATGGGCTTTCATATTATGTTACAATCCTTTAAGATAGTTCCCGAAACTGCCTTTTATTATTTATAAAATTATCGTAACCAAGAATATTAAGACAAGTTACTAGTAATAGCTTTGCTGGGATTTCCAGATAATTTTATCTTTTTACTATGTATGAATCACTCAGTGAAAACCATTATTTTGATTTTTTTAAATAGAAATATATCAGGAAATGGGGGGGTGGATGGTTGGGAAGATATAGATATAGGGCCTACCAAACCTAATTTATTGATTTTTCAAAAGATTAAAGTATTATGTTCGAGTGATTCTTATTATTTTGGCTAGTAGTTCGGTATTCGTTATAAGCTTAAGAGTATTAGTGTTTTCCAATATATATATACTACCACCAAACTACTAGCCAAAATAATACAACTCACTCGAACATAATACTTTAAATTTTTGAAAAATCTATAACTTAGGTTTGTTAGGCCCTGTGTATATATATATATATATATATATCCCCTTCCTCAAATATATATATATATATTTTGTTTGCAGTCAACATTGATTTTTTTTCGTCTAACTACCCGTTCAGGTTATATGTGTTAATTAGACCAATTTGCTAGGGATGAGGAAGGTTATATTTAAAAGGAAGTGTGTGTACCCGTGTTTGCGAAGAGGGGGAGTCGGAAACATGTAAAATTGATATTAATGTTAGGCCCATTGTTTCATAGCTATAGATAATGTAAGTTATATCAAAATAGACATTTGCAAATGAAATGAATTGACGATAAACTAAGTATATGAACAATGTTTTAGCAACTTTTATAACTAGGAAAACATCAAATAGTTAAATACGTTACTCTCGCAATAGATTTGACTGTCAATGATGGGTAGAGCAGTATGTGAATCCTTGTCGGATGTACTTAAAGTAGTTTTCAACTTTTCCTCCAAGAAAATACGGGAATACTTCCTCTAATTATCAACCTATAGTAGCCCCACAGCTTCTTTGGTGCTGACTGACAGCTCTGCAAAGTTACCAGACCAAATTATGTATCCTTACGCCGAACCATATGATCTGCAAAAACATATGTTTAGCAGCTGTTACTTCTGACAGTCAAAATTTAGGTATATACCTAAATGTTGACTGTCAGAAGTCAGCTGTGAGCTTTGAGTCAGCACCAAAGAAGCCATGGGGCTACTGTAACTGGACTAGTACATGTGCATTTTTTATTTATTTAGCACCGCGTCTTAATACCCGTTCGGTTTATAAGCTACCTATGTGTATTACTAGATTGTATAGAAAGACGCGGTGGTAAATGAGAAAGTTCCCACCAAACTAAATCGGACTGTAGTAAGATGCGATGCACACATACACACACACAGTACGATATACCCACTCTAACAAGACCCTCATATGTTGTGTTCAGCTCAACGCTGGTCAGCAATCAAAGTCAAGCTCTCGTATCCGTTCCCACGTCCACAGAGGGTCACAGTAGCACGAGATTGATCTGAGTCCTTACACCACCTGCCATTTGATTGCTTTGAGGTGTAAATATTAGTCCAAAATGACCACAATCATATTTCTGGTCGAACATCACGTCCAAATCTAGCAGTCTACACTACATTACTCATCACCTCGTGATCGAATTCACCCCGCCATCCCCCGTTCCCTTCGACACACCACAAGTGGACCAACCACTGCCACAACAAGAGGTTGTTACAATAAAGATTGACACCATCATTTTCAAAAGAAATTGGATTCTTTCAAAGAGCCTGGGGCATGAGTGGGATAGTCGGACGTCGGCAGTTGGCCTCGTTTTAGCTATCTTCAAAGATAGTGGGTATGATTGATATGTGTGAAATAGATTAGCAAGCGTTAGAACATCTTGATGGAGATTTTATTAACTTTGTTTTTATTAAATACTCTAGTGTAGCCTCGATATTTCGAGGCTCAATCTATTTCAAGGCAGGGATTCACACGATGCAGTCCTTTTATATCGGATGAACGTTGCGAGGCTACGTGGCAAAATAACGCTCACAAGAAAAAAAATAACAGAACACACTTGATTGGTTTTTTTGTTTGTTCTTTCAAATTCTAGTAGTGTAATATTTATCCTTTGTTAGGTAGCAAGTTTATCTTTTATTGCTCCACTATGGTGTAGCTTATAAGTTAGGGTCATTATGTAATATTTCAAGGTATGACTTATACCTTTCATGGTAAACAGAGTGAACATGTAATTATATTTATGAAATTTAAAATAAAGGTTGTTTCACTTAAAACATATCATTGATTATTTAGGACTCTAAGTTGATTTGACATTACATGTTTTAATCAAAAACGGCCATCTTGTGTATCCTAATAACGAATTTTTGTATTTACAATCAGTGAAAACACACATGATATTTATGCTACTTATATGAAACACACATACACAACAAATACTGTAAATGAAAAAACAATACAACTTTAAACACAAAATATAAAACCCTTGGTAAAATATATACATTAAAATTGTAGACTTAGCTCAGTCAGAGCATCACGTGACTACATCGTCACACAGCAGCAATGAAAGTTGAGCCCAACATATCCCCTAAGCTAGGCAACCCTATCTCCGCCGGTGTAGAGCTCCCATTTTGGTTTTACTATACGTCAATAGCTCTAACTTTGTGTGATTTGAAAAAAAAAAAAAAAAAAANNNAAAAAAAAAAAAAAAAAAACCTCAAGTTAGATTTGAAATGAGTACAAAAACTAAAAATTTATGGGTTACTAATTATCTAAATATTTCCTTCTAAAACTTGAATTAAATGTTATTTTTTACCATTGATTCAAATATTATCTTCTGGGGGAATGAAAGTGGGTTTTATCTTGCTAATTTTTCGAACTAACCAGTGTCGAATTAACCAGCTCCTACTGTACATGTATTTACAGATAACTCTCCTTGCGGGTCTAGAGGTAGTGTGATCGCGTCACGAGATGAGGTTCGTGTGTTCAAATCTAACACAGGTCAACAGATGTTTACCGAACAATGAAAATTCGTATCACAACCTCTTCCTAAGGGTAGGTGAAGCAGTCAGTCCAACGCCAATTGAGGCTTGTAGAATACACCTCAAATGAATCATATGAAATACTTTTTTAGTAAAATTTGCAGGCACCTTCTCGATCTCGATCGATGGAAACCACCGTTCTTATTCACTACTTATTAAGTACATGTTTCTCCCTGAGGTGTGTATGGGGGACATTAATCAGTTCAAAGGCTAAATGCGTACGCTGCTCCAGATGAATAAAGCACATCAAACCAACCTTTGGGCTGTAATCAACATACACACATAAATATAATATTTGTAGGTATTGTTTTCATATATTCACACATAGATTCAACATATATAGCACATTATCCTTTATCAAGTCTTGTAACAAACTCACTCTTTTTTTACAACTGAATAATTTTATTGTTTTCAAATCAATTCCACCATATATATATATATACACCTGTAATTTTGTCCTATTCCAACACCTTAGCTCAATTGGTAGCGTGTCTGCTTTACTAAACTAAGGGTCCCAGATTCGATTTCCAGCATGGCTGAAAAATGTATCATTAGTGAAATACACAGCGATGAATTAAAGTCTTGGTGCTGGTCTGTTAAAGATTTAAATTAGTTTATTAGTCGTATGATAAAATGATCAGTTTATTTATAAGGTGCAAGTTGAATATCTTAAACAAATGAAATTAAAAATAATTTTGTGCTAGAAGTCTTGGGTACAAATTGAAGTGTTTGGTTGTAGCTTTACATGTAATAAAAGAAAGTATTTCTCGTGTTAAGGATGAAAGAGTAACTGAAACGCTTAGTTGAACCAGTGTTTCATAGTTGTCTTGTCGCTAGATGACCTCTAGCCTCTAATCATGTTGATACCCACTCCCTAGACCAGAACGATCACCCCAGTCAGTCAAAGTTTGGAAATATGATCACATGGGGTGCCGCAGGTGGCGCATTCTAACACAGTAAACATCTCGCATGTTCGATGAACGAATGCGGCTGAATAACTGAGCATTTTCAAAAAACCACACTAGAAAATTACTAAGAATAAAGTAGGCCGGCCACGGATAGAAGTTTGAAAAGAACGCACTATGGATGACAGAAAATAACGCACAATATAAGTTGGAAGAGAACCCATAATAGACGACAGAAAATAGCGCACAATAGACGCCTGAAAAGAACGCACAATCGACGCCAGAAAATAGCGCACAATNAGTTGGAAGAGAACCCATAATAGACGACAGAAAATAGCGCACAATAGACGCCAGAAAAGAACGCACAATCGACGCCAGAAAATAGCGCACAATAGACGCCTGAAAAGAACGCACAATCGACGCCAGAAAATAGCGCACAATAGACGCCTGAAAAGAACGCACAATAGACGCCAGAAAATAGCGCACAATAGATAGCAAAAAGCAACTTCTTACATGATATATTAAAATAGCGTTAAATGATACGAGACACATAATAATGCATTATGGGATTACGGAAAGGCTGGCCTCTCATTCAGCATATACAACCTAGAGGCGTTGCAATTTACTAGGTGATATCCTGATGCGTATTTTCAAGCGAGGCGCCTTCCTTCAGTGACCAGAAAGCACGGGTCCGTACCCATGGACCATAAACCTCATAGGAGGGTCGTTGAAGTGCATCCACAAAACAAAAACGACTCTTTATGTGGCTTTGTTGGCCGCTGAAGAGCTGCTTCAAGTAATTGTTTCTGACCAAGGGCAATCGACCGCAACATGAGCCTCACACTGCTCGACAACCAACTTCGTCATAATAAGGGCAAAAAATAAAAAAATGTTCTCCTGTTTTTCTTTACATAAATATCAGTTCACATTATAGACCGTTGAGGAATCGCTCAAGAGAAGAGATTACACTTTCTAGTACATAATGGCATGACCTATTGACATTGTCAGAATGTTTCTTTCGGGGAAATTAGAGCTAGTTGCCGACCAAACACATCAATAGTTTTTTCGAGTCTATAGGGAAAGAGGATCAGGGGTGATTCTGAGGAAAGATGGAGGGAGGTGTTTGAGGGGGGAATGATAGTCGACATCAAACAACAAAGGGTAGAGTCCAACATTCATAGGAAGGGACATATAGAAAATATGAACTTTTTTTTTTTTAGTCCAACATTGATAACATTTTACTATATCTCTTTAATATGAAAGTGTATTTTGTCAAACTCAATATCGACCTATTTTATGGGTCTGAATTGACCAATTAGGTCTTTAATATAAATGTGTTGGCCTAAAGATGTACATACAACTGATACTAAAATTATAGTAGCAATTTTTACCGGAAGTTAAAAAGGTTATCCCCCACCTCCCCAGCCAACCCTTCCTCCAGACACATTTCCTGAACTGCTAGGGTATGGGGTTCATCTTGAGCTGAAAGGTACCCCTTGAGACCTTGTTTGAAAAAATACCCAACCCCGTTTGGTCCCCCTCACCCTACACGTATCTACGGAAAAGTTACCCCATTCCTTTCTAGTCCCCTTTTCCATATTATTTATCTTTTTAACTTAGTATTGTGCAATCTGTTGCACAAGTTTGCTAGTTATATAGTTATTGGAAAAAAAAAATTAAAAGTAATATACTCAGATCACATGACTTGACGTATGAATACGTGAAAATAAATATAAGCTTAGTAGCTTTTTTACTTGTCATATAAGGTTTTTCCTATTAAATTTTACTTTATTACACAAATCACAAATTAGCATAATTATTCTAATACAGTGGTCTAATGAATTTGATTTGCACTCTAATTGGTTGCTGATGACGGAAAGGCTGGAGTTTGAATCCCAACTGGAGGTACTGTGAATTGTAATTATCTGTTGTTTTCCCTTATGTTCTTACGTTCTCTCTCCACATTAGTAGGGAATATTTATTGTAATTTACCCTCCATGCATCCCCGTTACTAGTTAATAATTATGGTTTTAAAACCAATGATTGAACAATCGTTCAAAAACTTTCACCGGTAGTAGTAATAATAATATAGGGCCTAACTATTGTATTTGAAATATTTAACATGCAATTGCTGAAAAAAGTTGATTATATAATTACACAGCTTATTAATAACTTACGTATATAGCAGACACAACAACCAGCCCTCCAGCCGTTAAATCATCACTGTGAAAGGGAAAACCCACATCCCACCAATAATACATTTGTCGGCCATGCTGGAAATTGAATCCGGGACCATTAGCTTAGTAGGCAGACACGCTAATGACTGAGCAAAGATGTTGGACGGTAATATTATTTATTTTTATAAAACCACAAATAAACAAGATTTAGGCGCCACTTAGGATTAGGTTAAAGCTGCCCCAATTTGTTGCCGGAAACCCTTCTCATTGAATAAAGAGGTTGATTAGTAATATAATGAAAAAAATTTACTAAACATTTTGAAAATATTTGCATTCCTTTTAGCAAAAAAATAATTTAAATATTGTTTCATTTATTGTTTAATAAATTAGTTTTTAAGCCTGTATTTGACAGGCTGATGTCAAGGATACTCAACCAAACAAAACCGAACCTTCAATTTTTAGTAGCGGGAAACGTTAGGTTTCGTTAGATTGGGCTAGATTGTTATAAACATATATTTCTCCCACATAAGATATTAAGATGAGTATGTAGGTGACTCGAGAAAAGGGCAGTGTTTTTGCATTTCTTATAGCAAGGCATTTTTTGGTCAAATTAAATCAATATTTCTTCAGTACAAACATAGTTTAATTTTCTTCACATGACGACCTCAACATTTCTTGAATATCTGTGAAGGGTGTCCTGGAATTTAATAACAACTTTTTCTCTTCATTTAAAAAGTTTCTCATCTAATGCCACTATGCTCATTATAGATATTCAACAAGTTGATATCACCATGTGAATAAAATTGAACTCTATATTTTGTACTGAATCAATATTTGATTTATTTTGGTAACAAGAAGTGTTGATATAAAAACTGTAAAAACATTGGTCTTTTCTCGCATTCCTTGCATCCCCCACCTTAAGTAAGAGTAGCTAAAGTGAGAATTAACTAATTTTATTTTATTTTAAATAAATAAAATACTATGTGTCTTTATGTACTATGTTTTTTTGTGAATACTGTAGGTTTTTCGGTATCAGTGTACCCTGATTTAATACCTCGACGACTTTAATCCCTACATCCATTGAACATCATACCCTGGAAAAAGTCACTTACAATTGGACATAAATGGCTTCTTTGGTGCTGACTGACAGCTCACAGCTGACTTCTGAGAGTCAACATTTAGGTATATACCTAAATGTTGACTCTCAGAAGTGACAGCTGCTAAAAACATGTTTTTGCAGATCATATGGTTCGACGTAGGTATACATAATTTGGTCTGGTAGCTTTTCAAAGCCATCGGCTGTCAGCTGTGAGCTGTCAGTCAGCACCAAAGAAGCTATGGGGCTACTCTAGCTGAAAACTGGCCTGGGCAGGTAAATACCAACCCTCTCCAAGGTTTGACCTTGTGACTTATTCGAGTCATTGTGAAGTGGGAAATGCCTCAATCTCAAAACAAAAGGGAGGTCATTCTACAGGAACCAAATCGATTCTTGGTATGAAATACACATTCTCTTGAGACAGACTCATTAAAATTGTTATGTGGATTAGACTTGCATCCAATTTTTGTCACTGCTAGGTGGGTTCCATTATATAGTTCCTGTTTAGTGCTATGCACCCACAAACCAACAAACAATAGTTTTATTTGTACGGTTATGTAATTTAGTACTCTGCAGGGTTAGCTGTCTTTTAATTAGAAGAGTAATCAAGTTTAAAGAATTGGTTACATATCTAGGCTATGTAAATGTAAGCTCAAATTAAATATGTTTAACGTTACCTCTGTACAATTTTCTTTGATCAAAGGAACACTTTTTGTTAACTTATATAAATACAAATCAACCAAACCATAGATACAGGTCACTTTGTTATATTCTGCCATTTCTGTTTGTATTTGAGATTATAATATATATTCTAGTTTATATTTGCTTTTGAAATAAAAATAACATGTCGCGAAATTAAAATGATTAAATAAATCACGTTTTAGTTTCTATACATTCTATTTCTCATCAGTGTTCAACTTTTAATATTTCCGAATCTCTTGAGTGGCTCCTCTACAATTTACATGAAGGGAGAGGGGGTAAACCATCGGGGGGGGGGG
>CABFVZ010001805.1:47642-73114 GCA_902151445.1 Timema monikensis | reverse complement strand
GCAAGACGTGTGTATATATATATATATATATATGTATATATTTCTATGATAAAAAAATATATATCTATTTCTTTGATAAAAATATGTTTCAAATAAAGATTTTTTAAAATTTTGTAAATGCTACAACTTTACAATGGTAAGTTATTTGGTATCTCAAATAATTGAAGAGAGATGATCAAAATTGGAAATTTCCGTTTCTGTAAAGTACCTTCAAAGTCATTTTCATCGGAAAATGACAATTGTCACTTTGTTTGCAAAGTTAAACAGTGATTAGTTACAAATTTGAATCAAAATTACTAGAGCGGAATTTAAGAAAATCAGTTTTAACTCTTTTTTGCCCTTTAGTTAACTACTATCAGAAAAAATATCGAAAATCCGCCTCTGTTAGATTCTGTGCCGAGGTCTCTACTATAAGTGTGCAAAGATACAACTTTCTAGGTCATCTGGGGGCCTCTGGAGTGGTGAAGAAAGACTCACACATACAAATTATATTTAGAGATAAGATTAGATTACAAAATATTTATTGATAGGATAAAATATATTATTTTTCCTGTTCTCTTCCGTTTCATAATTTCGTTGTAAAGTACTTTGTTTATTGTCGGTTACTTGGCTCACTCTTAACTGGAGCCATCATAACGTTTGTCTACCTGGTTCTTTAGTGTCTACCGCTTTTCTGTCGACCACTTGAACTTCCTATATTTGAGTTTGTCGATCACTTGAACCTACTATACTTTAGTTTGTCGACTGGTTGTACCTACTCGTGTCGATCACTTGTACTACCCAGCCTTCTAAATGTTTATTTATATTTTATCGACCACTTTTCAGTCGATAGGTTGTACCTACTCGTATCGATCACTTGTACTGCTCCAAATACTGCCATTAGAATACGGGGCTGTCAGTTTGCCCACAAACCACGCTGCATTCGAGCTTGGATGTCTTTAGATCCTAAATGAACCAATCATTAATTTTCTTGGCTGTAGTAGGAATCGAACCTTGGACTTTTATATTAGTAGTCAGACTCATAACCAGCCAAGCCAAATTTTGGTAAGTTGGGCTAGCTGCAGTCCAATTTTAATAAAAAGAACCTTATAATGACAGGTAGAAAAGTGACTAAATCTACTTTCACGTGTGCGTGAATGTAAACGTCAAGTCATGTGTTCTTAAATATTTTCAATAGTTATAAAACATAAATGATGGCCATAAAAAAGTTTGAATAATTTCTAAGAATTAATTTTTACAATAGTTTTACCATAGTATGGTCACTGGGACCATAACTAATAGTATTTATGTTCCTCACCCTATTCTCTGAGGGTATTTACTGCTTGATTTTCCTGTTAATAGACATTTAAGAACCTTTTAGAAATTACAAACTGATTTTGTTGTAATCCACATAGATAATATTTTACCATATTAATATTGTTATTCTATAAATATTGATGATTCTATAAAAAGTGACAGCTGCAGATCACATGACTTGACGTATGAATAGGCGAAAGTAGATACAACTTTTCCATATGTCAGACATTTTTATAAGTAGGCTAATTGTTGAAAGTTTCTCATCAGTAACAATAGAGCGTATGTTCAATGACTGATCCCATCGCCAGACAGAGTCTACCAATGGTGCGATTTGAACCAGTGTAGCACGCACCAGACAACCAGGATGTCCCTAGAGTTGACCTTGAAGTACAGAATTCCCCGGACATTGAGGAACTAATTGCTCACGAGACTAATTTATGTCCTGTACGAGACAGTAGCACGCGGCGGCCCGAGTGAAGCGTTGTTACCGTGTTTTAGTATGCACGCCGCGGTCCGGCGTGGGGTTTGGGCCCGTGGGGTAGCAAGGTTAGTGAGATTGTCTTGCCGCGTACACACAGGTTCCTACTGGGGGTCACGAGGCCTAGGGAGATAGACTGATGGAGGGAAGACATGGTTCGAATGTCACCCAGATTTCCCAAATTTTATTTTCCAATACCTCCTTCATGCTAGTGCGTGAAAATGTTGACTATTCGGTGAATTCAAAGTTATTTTGCGAATAGGGCTGCATCTAAACTTGATGCGCCTACGCACTATACGCATGATCACACTTAAATGCCAATGTACGGATCATAAAGAGGGGGGAGGGGGAGTGAACAGTAATTCATGCGAGGCTTCTGGTCTACCAGCTGATAACACTTTCCCTCTCCCGCTGATGAGTATACATACTCACTATTTGCGTCTTGAAAAAACACTGACTTGTTTTTTAAACGTAGCTTTTTCTTGTTTTCTATTATAGATAGACATATGCTTCCACAGTCCTTTTTATTCTACATCCTGACAGGAAGTTTCCTACCGAACATTTTCGTGTCCAAGCCAAATAGCCCAAGTTGTAAATGATGTGTAAAAAATACGTTTATAAAAAACTAATTCAAGATAAAAAATGCAGTTTTTTTTGGCACTGTAAGACTATTTAAAAAATTATATTTATATTTGAGAATTTATGATTTCTATTTCAACGTTATATCTTTAAAATTCCCCGAATAGGACATAAATTCACTAACATGAAAAATCCTATCTTGACCTGCTGTGACGTCACAGGTTGGCAACGTCATTAACTTACTCATGTTTGTTTCTGATTGGCTGAACGAAAGCCAACGTTAATAGTAACCATAAGTGATGGACATTGTTAATCTCCCTACGGAAAGCATGTCCGACAATTCCGACATACGACTGCACTTGCGTGTGCTATTGTCAACATTCAACAACACGAGTCCGACAAGTGGGTGTGAATGATCGTAGACGAGCCATAGCTTGACATATTAGACTAACATCAACTATGAAAATCATACACCAATAATACGTTTGTTGAACATTCATTAAACAACACCTTGAAGATGTAGGTCTTGCTATTTATTGTATTATAACTGAAGAGTTTGTAAAGCACAGCATAAACAAATTTATCGCGTACAGTAGTTATCAAATGCATCGAAACTGACCCAGTCCATAGGCTGGAAACAGTAATGGCTGTAAAAGTGATCAAATACATCAAATATTAAGCCTACAGGGAGATAAAGACAAACAACAGTCTTATAATCTCATAGACTTTGACGCAAGTATAGGCGCGGATCTTTAGTAATATTTTATTCAGTATAACTTTTAATTCGATATTTCTCGATACCTGTTTTTCTGGATTACGATTCTTAAGATAACCTCGATTATTTTCGATTTAGATTCTTGAACATTTTCTATTTTATTATTTTACCAAGCTTCCAATCTCATGAAAAAACATACGTATCCATTTAACTTCATAGCACAGCAAAAAAACTTAAAAAAGGTAAATTTTAATAAAAACGGAAATTTCTAGTTTTAACAAAGAAAGAGAACAGTTTTATCAAGTACTAAAAATTACTATACCTAATAAATAAAATAATTTGTGATTACAATAGTAAACATATATTTTTACCTACAAATAAAGCCTGGGTTAAACATTTATAAATATTTTAAAAAAAAGTTTAATAAACAACTGTCGAAACTAATTATGATATATAAACCATTTGTTACTATTCATTCTGAATTTTGCCTTTTTCTTAGTTGCTAGTACTTTCATTGAAGGCTAAGAATCTAAGTACCGAAATTATTAATTCTTTCAAAACCAGTTAGAATCGAGATATCGAAGAATCGATTTTAGCATTTCTACTTTTAATATATTATGACGGGCTAGTAGCAATAACTTGCTACAACACAAAATAATTATTATGAGATATTAATATTTGAGAGTTTAAAAAGTAGTTTATAAGCCTTAATTATTCTACTTTTGTCCTTAATGGATACAAACTTTGAACCTTCAAAAATCAATACAGATAATCTTTTATCTAGTAAGGAAATAGAGGAAAACAATTAAATAATAACTACAACTGTTATAGTGTTGTTGTGACCTAGCATATTACTCTCCCAAGTAATTAATGTGTGTTCCACGTCTTACTACCCATTCGTGCTATTATAATATTTACAATTATTAGGTAGGTATGAGTAGTTAATTATTAAAGAAAATCACAGGCATTAAAACGGACAAGAGATGAAAAACAATTTTTTTTTATAAAAGACCATTCGCGACGCAGCTGCTTGGAGTCGATCCAAGCTCACCAAGTGAAAGTCGAGGAAGCAAACACGTCACAGACAACTGTCACTACCACTATTTATAGTAATAATGTTGATTAATTATTAGTATTATTGTGAACTGTTGCCATTGTCTCGTCTGAAAGTGTTGATTACATAGATCGCTGCCATGACAGTTCATCGCTGACATGCGCTTGGTCGATAGTCTGCAGTTGATATGATACAGGTTATTAATGAACTAGGATGTTAAATGGGGCGGCGGGATCACAAAGGATTCTCCGACAACATGATCGTATATACTATGTGTTCTCTCAACTTGAAATCTGTTATAACATCAATTCTTCGGTAACTGGAGGTTGCTATTTCTGCACATGCATTCTAACTACACCTTTCAAGAACATGTGGCTTCGAAGTTTTTTTGAAGTACTATCAACTACAAAAATATTTACTCGATTATTAACTTACTAAACTACATACATATCACAAATGAAATCTGACCCTGAAAGGTAGCAGTTTTACCTTTATATATTACACCATGGTCCTGTGTTATAAACTACTCCTTAGTGGAAACGTGCAAAGTAAGCGTATTAACTTTCTGGGTGAACGAAGGGTTCACTTACTGATCTATATTCACAACAAAATTACATCTTTTTGGCTGTTATTTTCTTTGGACTGCTTCATTTAGATATTCTTTTGAAAGTAGTTTTCTCAAACTAAATTCTTACATTATCCTATCTATTAAACTAAGTTAAACATAATATTAAAACTGTGACAGATATTGTTTTAAAGTAGTTTTTTGAAGTTTAACAATATAATTCTTTATTATTATTATTATTATTATTTAGCACCGCGTCTTACTACCCGTTCGGGTTATACGCTTAAGTACTAATTACACTAATGGATTAGGAATTGGGAAGGTTGAGTGAGAGGAAGTGAACCCGCATTAGCGTGGAGGGAGAGCGGAAAACCATTTAGGAAAAACCACCCACAGTTCACCCGACCGAGATTCGAACCTTGATCTCCCCGTCCTCTGCAGTCGAGCTCAACACGACTAGCGCGTTAGCCAACTACGCCACCGAGGCGGGTAATTCTTTTATCAACACTTTGATTTTAAAATCTAAATGTAATTTATTTATATATATATATATATATATATAAATGTAATTTATATATATATATTATATATATAAATGTAATTTATATATATATTTATATATATACATATATATTTATATATATATACATATATATATTTATATATATACATATATATATGTGTGTATATATATGTATATTTATATATACACATATATATATTTATATATATACATACATATATATACATATATATAGACATAAATACATATATATTTAATATATATGTTTGTCACTGCGTCTTGTATACATTATTAAAGGAAAGCGTGTTTGAGAGGTGGAAAGATAAATCCATGGACTACTTATGCCTCTCTCCCGTTTATCTTATTTATTTACTTACGGTGACCTGGTGGTCTAGGGGTAAGGTGTCAGACTTCTGTGCTGGTGGCCGGGGTTCAATCCTCGGTACCGGCACAGATTTATCTGATTACCAAACCCTTCCTTCACCTCTGACAAGACATCTTGTGAATGTGGGGAATTCCAGGCCTCCACCGTGGTTCGGATTCCACGTTAAACTGTAGGTCCTCCATTTCGTCTCACAATCAATCACCTTAACATTACACATTAGCGTAAGTGCGTATAACCCGAACGGGTAGTAAGACGCGGTGCTAATAATAATATTTACTTACCCATACTGGTGGACACGAGGTCTAAATGTCAAGTTTATTTAGTCTGATTTACTTGTTATCGAAAAGTTGGGGCTCAAATCCCGGTTGGTGTACCGAGAGTGGTTTTCCCTAAATGGTTTAACTCTCTCCCTCCTCAAACATGCAGATACATTTCCTCTAAACTAGACCTCCTTCCTCCTTATTGCATTGGTGGGAATATGGGAATAAACCGAACGTGGAGGGGAACGCAGTGAAAAGAAACTATTTCCTCTATCAAACAAGTTGGCATTGGCCGTAGGTTAGTAAATAATTAGGGACACGACATTGAGCTTCATTTTTACATTTTATTTGATTACAAGAAATTGATTAATTCCAAGCAAATAATATTAGCTTACAACGCGCATCAGTCCAATATTAAACTGTTTTGAAGTGACAATGAAGTCATATACCAATCATCCATATCTTTGATTTAATGTAACGTGATTCCAGGTATTTTCTTTAAATATTTTTGTTTGCTTCTATAATATTTACTAGTGAGCATAATATTTAGTAGCAGCTAATACGATTCCAAGCATTTACGCGTACTCTATCTTTATTATTTAATTATATTTATAACTAACAAACTTTGTCGATAAATATTGAATTATTATTATTATTATTATTATTATTATTATTATTATTATTATTAGCACCGCGTCTTACTACCCGTTCGGGTTATACGCACTTACGCTAATGTGTAATGGTAGGGTGATTGTGAGATGAAATGAAGGACCTACAGTTTAACGTGGAATCCGAACCACGGTGGTGACCTGGCATTCCACACATTCACAAGATGTCGATAAATATTGAAAACTAGTTGCGATTCGTGTGAACCTGAAGTCACATTTTATATAGTTTAGAGGAGATGTTCAGGAAATTGAAGGCAAGTTAGATAAATACTTTTATTTTACTCGGTTCCTGAGCATAATAACTGTAAAATGAGCCATTTTTCACCCCCCTATAACTTTCCCAAGTCCCACAGTATCCAAATTAATAATAATAATAATAATATTTAGCACCGCGTCTTCCTACCCGTTCGGGTTATACGCTTTAAGTACTAATTACGCTAATGGATTAGGAATTGGGAAGGTTGAATTAGAGGAAGTGAACCCACATTTGCGTGGAGGGAGAGTGGAAAACCATTTAGGAAAAACCACCCCCAGTTCACCCGACCGAGATTCGAACCTCGATCTCCCCGTCCTCAACAGTCGAGCTCAACACGACAAGCGCGTTAGCCAACTACGCCCCAGAGGTGGGTCAAATTAATATTAAAATAGTAAATAGTTTTACTTTAGAAACCACCTTTGTTTTGAAATAACACGTCAAATTAAAATGGTTGATTATTGTATTTTTGATGGCAACCATTGAAAAATAATTAGGTAAATATGTATCATGCTTGGGCTCATTCCTATTGGAAGTTAGTTTAAAATTTGAAACTATCTACCGCATGTATATAAATTTTAACCTGTTTCAGTGGTCAAATGGTTTAAGGCATCACTTTCAGGTTATAGCCTGATAATGACAAGAGGATCAGGGTTTGAATAATGATCGGGTCTACTGAGGATGTTTTTTATAAATGGTTTCCCACTTTCCTTCCATGCAAATGCGGGTAATTACCTCTAAAATGCTCCCTTCCTCATCTCTACCATATTATAGTAATTATCATATATGTATATAACCTGAACAGACAGTAAGACAAAAGTAATTAAAAAAGGAGTGACAAGTGAGAAATGAAGGGCCTCTTTACTTGTATATATTCAGATAGGTAGGCTTCTGGAAGCATCCTATTTCATTAGATTTCACCATTATCTCGAAAACTTTGAAACGAGAGAAATAAACAAAGTTATTTGGGAATGGCTTGATTTTCACAATTATTCGGAAGAGGGGTGTTAAGCCGGTGGCAGAGAGTCGTTGTCAACAACATATACATACACATACACAATATACACGTATAGTAAAATTACCACCCAGGTTTTGTTAGAAGGTTTTATAGCACATATTGATTCATTGAGTTTAATATGATAAAATTGTCCATTAATTGGAAATATATTAAGGATAGGTACTTTTTGATTTTAAGTATTAAGAAAGGGAAAATATACATCATTACACTACCTTTCTCTTATCTACAACTTAGATTAATCCGCACACAGCTTGTGTTTTAAACGTACTCATAATTTTTTTTTTGTATAAATTGGTTTACCTAAAGCTAACAATATTTATTTTATGACCAAAAAAATTAATATTTCCTTCAATAATAATACTAATACTAATAGTGATGATAATAATAGTGATGATGATAATAATAATAATAATAATAATAATAATAATAATAATAATAATCACAATCCTAAAGTGGGGATTTTGAATGAGCATTTTCAGGGAGCTCTCTCTTAGAAATGGTGATGGTCCATGATATTATTCCGACAATCAAAGATGTCTAATCTTAAACTGGGATCTAGAAACTCTAAATACTTGAATATCATCAACGTAAAAAAATAACTAGACCTACTTTGGCGAGTTTAAGAGTGCACATTGCTTAGTGGACATTGTTAACCGTACTCGCGGTGACGTTTTACATACATATGTACATTCTCACTATTAAAACTAACGATAAATATGGACACACTGTATATTGTATTATTATTCCACTTACCTGGTAAGGATATCCAACTTATCTCGACTACCTTCAAACAATCTGCAGGAGCCGCCATTGGACGGAAGAGTTGTATTTCGTGCCGGTAGATGTCTCAACTACGCACGCTTGTCTAATAGGGGAACTATATAATATCTTGTTGTTTTATTTAAAGAATTTATTATTGATCCATTGTGATTGTTATAACAATTACTAAGGTTCTTAGTAATTTAATGTTTAATAATTGTTTAAATACAAGTTAATATTATATTAAAGTATGGGCGTGACTCGGGAAACTTCGTGTAAGTTCGGAGCCATCAAACATTCAAATTTCTATGCACTTTTGTTTTGGCTATGGTCAGTTTTGTTGACGTTTACTTGTTTGTATATTTTTATTATCTCTAGCTGGTTATGATTATAATTGATTGTATTTATTGTATCTCAATTTTAAGAGCTATTTACTTGTCTCGGAATTTATAAATGCAGTTATATATAAATATAGTCTAATAATAAAAAAATTGCTAAGATTTTGGTAAAATCCACTATTTTTTGAATCCAAATCTCCAATTCACCTTTGATTCCCTAATCTCAAATCCGAATCCAGATCTTGGGGAAAATCATGAACATAAGAGGAATAATTTATCTGTGAGAACCAGTCCTTTCAAGTATTCAAGAACGACCAAGTAAAAGGCTAAGAAGAGGGTTGAAGAGCTAGAGGCCTAGTATTGTAATAATACTAGTGGAATTAATAGCTAGTAGGGTTCCACAATTTGAGCTTTTCTTTTGCTTGGATAATGCAAGTGTAGAAATAGTATATTCTATTATGTGCTTTAAAAGAAACACATTACATAAAATCATAAAATGTATGTATATAAATTTCCCTTAGTTCATTTTTGTTTAAAGAATGTTTCATTATCTTTCATGAGGTCCTAGAGATTCTATTAATTACCATTACAGCAACATTCCTCAGGCCTTTACTAATTAATTGGAGCTTGTTAAACTATTGAGCGAGCAGATTTCACCGCCAGATAGAGGAGATTGTTAACAAAAATAATTACAAATTGGAAGAGCAAAATATTGATTGTGCAGTACTGAACTGCTTTAGTGAAGGTATGAGATGAATGGTTTTTACTCACCATGTTAATGTGGTAAGGATGAGGAAGGTGAAAAGAAATGTACCAGTATTTACGTTTAGGTTGATTAGGGAACCATTTAAGGAACATCTTTATCAGTACACGTGACTGGTATTTGAATAATGACTTCTCCATCATCCACAAACTAGACTGGATTAGCTTGGCATTTAGACTACGTGCCTACCAAAGAAGAAAATGGAAAAATAATAAATGCTTATTTTTGGGCTTACAAAGTTAGTTTTTAAATGGAAAGGTCAATTTTTCTCTTTGTAAGATTAATCCATTTTTATGATATAATTCTAATTTCCTTACGCAAGAACCAATAATTTTTTGACAAATATAATATTTAATACTAGGCTTTTAATGCAAACATATATTTATTAAATATATTACAACCTTAATATGAAAACAAATGGGAATAGCATTTTATAAATACAGTTAATTATTTCATTACAATTTTTTTTATCATCGCCAGTTTATATATTTTTATTATAATTAATCGCTGTTAAGCTGGTTTTGGTATAACTTGAATATTTGAACACTCTTGGTAAACATACACTTGAAATTCCTGATTTATCCAGGACTTGCTTTGACCACCATCGATGATTTTGGAAGCTTATTTTCTAGCTTCGTAGGAACTGTAGCTTCAACGGCAAAAATGTTTGTAAAAATAAATGATACGGAACTCCACACGGAATTTCTTGTTTTATTGTTTAAAAATGGAGCTATTTACTCAAAATTCGTAATATAATATAGACTAACGAAACCTAGAACAAATTTCGCTATACATCCGCAAAACATTTTTTGACTCATGGTTTTAAATTTTATAATTCTATTTTTAAAAATGAATGTCTTCAGTTGTATATATAGACAAATAAAAAATATCGATATTGGGTGCTCAAGGGTCAACACTTCGTATTCAAATTTTGACTTCAGGTTAAATTCTCGGCATTTTATTAAGGGATGCACATCTTATCGTTATCGCATTGCTACTAAGTTTATTTAAAAAAATATTTTGACCAATAAAATAGGTATTAATTGACTATTGAGTCTAAAATGAGAGAGATAGATCATTGCTGTACCAGAAGTGGATCCAGGACGTGTGCATGATAGCTCGCCCCCCCTCCCCCCTCAAGAAATTAAACCAATTAAATTAATGTTAAAGTCACTACTAGTTTTATTGTCACGTAATACTATCTCTATCTCACTAAGCAGATTTTATTTTTTAAATTGTTATTGGTAATATTTTTAAATTATTTATATACAGTTATTATTATAAATACCTTAAGACAATCACATTACGTATTAAAGTGGTGAAAATAGGCATTAATGAAACTACCCATATTTAAGTTGCGCGTCTCTCACCTTGTTTCACAAACCTTGTTTAGGTTTAAATTTATTATATCATTTTATTATCACTATTTCAATTATTAATAATAAATAAAGACCTTTAAAATAATTTATTTTTAAATAACATGCTTTAAACAAAATCTTTGAATAATACCACACACATAGTGTGTTAGTATGGCTTTGTGGTAAAATTTCAATTTAGAATGAGAAATAACTATCTATACTATAGAGTGGAGTTAAAGTTCGATTGTTTGAAATCTGAATAATTCCATATATTTTGTATAATTGATTGAATAGCTAAAAAACTGTTTATATAATAATTGTTATAATGTTTAAACTTATTTCCCTCTTAATAATCACTATTTTTTATATTATTATTTGATTATAATAAATTTAAATACTAATCGCAAATTTCGAGCTATACCCTTCATTAGAGGATTATTATAAAGTTTAGCGTTACATTGAAAATTAACTTAAAGATTTAATCTCATATTTTGAAGTATTTTTATGACAAAATTTCTTGATGTGTCCCACATCAGCCCCNTTTCCCGACCCGATCACGATGAGAGCACCCACGTCCCCCCCCCTCCTCTTACGAAAATCCTGGATTCACCCCTGTGCTGTACAAACATTTCCCCTAACAGGTTAAAGTAAAAACATCAACTTCTTGAGAGACTTATTTATTTTCTTACTCTATGGCATTAGAAAATTATTGCGTTTAAACTTGAGTAGTATCTCTTCATAGCTAGAGCTCACAACATTGTATCAATATATTTACCAATATCATTAATCCGATTTTGAGAAAATTGACATTTTCTCTTTTTGCCCTTCAGTAAACTACCCTTAATTTTAGGGTCAGATATACAATTCCAAAAACCCTTTGGGGCAACCCTATGAAAATCCTAGACAGAAAGTTTTAGCCCAATCGGTAAAATAGTTTAGGCTCTAGTCATTTAGGAAAGAAACATTCTCAATAGGACCGGACGGGATTAAAACTCTGCTATTCCTGTCACCTTCAAACCAGATGAGTTTGACGCCTTGTCCACCTACCTGCCAATGCAAGATTTATTTATAGCCCGTGCTTCGGATGGGATGTGTTTTATACGTATCTATATTGAGGAACTGTCAATGTTCGCCCAACGAAAATACGATGAGCAGAAGCTGAGAAAAGGCTAAAAAGTAATCATTTGTCGCTAGCATAATGAAATAAAACGGAAGTTATAAAATGTAATTAACATATAATAGTCTATATTATGGTAACCGGATGTCCAAATTATGTTCATACAAGATCTCAACATATTTTCTGAAGTAATGTTTGGGTGAAAGACTAACCAAGTCATGCTTATTGAATCATGTGACAGTATGTTAAAATGAACTTGTAATGCATAACAAGAGTGTTTGGTAGTAGAGTGTTGCGTTTGAGGGGGCCCACAGGCACCACTGGCCGTGCACTTCATGACGTCATCAATCCCCCCCCCCCAACCCTCACCCAGTGTGTTTATCTAAGAATGAAAGCAATCATACAGTATGAGCTACCGAGCTGCATTTAAATTAGCATTAACGTTGTGATTCATCTATTTAAAAAAACATGCATTGTTTATCTACGGCGTAAAAATGGAATAATGTTCTATAAATACATAACAACAGTCTAAATATAAAACATATAATATCAAATTAGATATTTTTCTAGAAAATCAAAATTAAAATAAGCTATTAATTTCTAAAACAACATTCAATTTCGCTCATATTTTATTATTTCTATATTATTTTGAAACGTAAAAATAATATTTATTAACGATACAATTTGTTATATTATCAGCAGATAGATGTAAGATATAACTGTGATGTTATTAAAGAGCCCAGGAATGTACCGCCTACAAGCTGTCATGGCGAGTTTAAAGGTCTACCCGTTGTCAACGGTCTGATGTGATCCACCAGATGGAGTGACGGTTACACTTGTACTTGGGCACTTAGCTCACTTGGCTGGATCAGTGTTCATTGCACGTGTGTAAGCTTGGGTTGGACAGGTGCGCTAGCCGTAGTGTGAGAGCATGCCATTCTATACATATGTAGGTATACTAGGAACAAACCTGTCATTCTACACATACCACTGAGATAAACCTGTCATTCTACACATACCACTGAGATAAACCTGCCATTCCACACATACTACTGAGATAAACCTACCATTCTACACATACCACTGAGATAAACCTGCCATTCCACACATACTACTGAGATAAACCTGCCATTATACTCATACTACTGAGATAAACCTGCCATTCTACACATACCACTGAGATAAACCTGCCATTCCACACATACTACTGAGATAAACCTGCCATTATACTCATACTACTGAGATAAACCTGTCATTCTACACATACCACTGAGATAAACCTGCCATTCCACACATACTACTGAGATAAACCTGCCATTATACTCATACTACTGAGATAAACCTGCCATTCCACACATAATACTGAGATAAACCTGTCATTCTACACATACCACTGAGATAAACCTGTCATTCTACACATACCACTGAGATAAACCTGCCATTCCACACATAATACTGAGATAAACCTGCCAATCCACACATACTACTGAGATAAACCTGCCAATTCACACATACTACTGAGATAAACCTGCCAATCCACACATACTACTGATATAAATCTGCCTTATAGTTTTAAGGAAGTTTACTAGAATCAGCGTAGAGGGAGATTTGGAAAACACATACGAAAGCATACCTTCAATGAACACATCCGGGATTTGAACCTCAACCCCGTTACCAGCAGTCCAGTCTAATGCGAAAAAGGCCCGTCATATCATGCGATTATCGCTTTGGGTTTGAATTCAATAAATTATCGGGTTATTTATTTACTAAATACACATATAAATCATATTATGATGATTAATACTTCATAAATAGTCCTTTTTTTGAATGTCATGTCACTCATATTTGATATTATCAGTGGTAGTTTGAGGAGTACGACTGAAAATATACTGGATTACAGTTTTCTATTCCCTCTACGACGACGCACATGTTTCGAACTGCTTCAGTGGCCATATGGTCTAAGGCGTCATTCTCGTGTTAGACTAGACTACCGATGACAGGAAGATTGGGGTTAGCTGTAATGAGGAGAAACAATGTAATATTGAAGTTATTAGCATTAATCTAATACCTTTCTCTGTCCCACAAATAACTCCGGTAACTGGAGTACATGATATAGTGGAGGAAGCAAGACTGAGATTGTATGGACATGTAATAAGGATAGAAAAAAGAAAACATCTCAATGATAGAGATGAAGTATGAAGGAAAATCCGACAAGGGAGACCAATAATGATATGAAAGGAGAATATAGCAGCAAGTGTGCGATTGAGATGAGAAGAATGGAGGCAAAAAATTGAGGAAGAATGGTGGAAAGAAAAAGGAATATGGAGGCATTTCAATAGACTGACCCGGTTACAGGCTGAAAACAGTTAAAGTTGAAGATGATAATTTTCTTCTCTCCCTCAATACAAATACAGCTATATTCTCTCTAAGCTATACACTCTTCATCTGTACTCAGATAGTTTAACTAAAGGCATACACACTGAATGTGTTTACGAACAAAATAAATCTTAATTTGAAATATTTTTAAATATCTAATGCTCTTTGTTTCACCCGCTTTAAAACCCCCGGTCGGGAGAATACACCTGCTGAGCCATCGACACCGGTTGTTGGGAGATAGAATGTTCTGCACACGTCTAACTCGATGTTGCAAGTCACAGATGGGCAGCGGCCTTTAAACCGATCCGTAACGTTTTTACCAACTGGTGTCCCCCCCCCCCTCCATCTTCTTCCTCCGGACACAACACCAACACTTGCAACGGTTTAATGGTGCATTTTTAAATGCTAGGAATGCCTGTGAGAGAAATAATAGCAACGTGTAAGTGTAACGATTAAATTTATTATTATTATTATTATTATTATTATTATTATTATTATTATTATTATTATTATTATTATCATCACTGCGTCTTACTAACTGTTCGGGTTATACGCACTTACGCTAATGTGCCATGGTAGGGTGATTGTGAGATGAAATGAAGGACCTACAGTTTAACGTGGAATCCGAACCCCGGTGGAGGCCTGGCATTCCTCACATTCTACAAGATGTCTTGTCAGAGGTGAAGGAAGGGTTTGGTAATCAGATAAATCTGTGCCGGGACCGAGGATTGAACCCCGGCCGCCAGAACGATTAAAAACCTTCAGGGACTTTATTCGGCCAATCAGACAAAACAAAATTTGTGTACTACATCTTACTACCCGTGCCTATTTATACTATATTCTAGAGAAAATGTTCTTGCATTTGAATGTATGAAGAGTGAAAGACCATTAAAAAACTACTCTCAGTACATCCAACCGGGATTTGAACCCCGATCTACCCGTCATTGGCAATCCATTATTATGCGAGAGTGCTGCCATTAATACACGTGAACATCGACGTGGTAGAGCAGCTATAAGTTGTGTGTTAATGGTGATGATACTAGACGAGTGATTAGAACACCTGACTCTTAGTTGTTAAGCTGGGGTTCGAACATATTACGATAAGGCGACTGGTGTTATTTTCCATCCTCTCTCCAGGAAATACTGAATCAGAATGTACAGTACATACATTCATTCACTCACCTTAGTTTAATTCACTAAAACTTAGCACCTATAACAGCAAGTACTATTCAATATTCTTGTCCTTTTACATTAGGTTCATTTTAGCCTGAGATGTACACATAATCACACTAATGAGGCAGGGATGAGAAAGATCAAATTATAGAGAAATGTACCCGCAATTTCATGGAGGTAGAGGGAGAAAAGATTTAGGAATAAAACAATCCGAGTTGACCTGTTCGATATTCGGACCTCAACATCCTAATGTGACTCTGGGACCTTCATCCCTGTTACCAGCGATCTTGTATAAAGCAGCTTAGCGGGATATTTGATACAATACTAATTGTTTATTGCTGGCTCGTTACAAGTAATCCCTACATTTAAACCTGGAGCCATTCTATCTGCGAAGTTATATGACATTAGACATATAGATATATATCATTCTGTAAGCATTCTAACTATTCATATGAAAATTGTGAGACGTGGTGGACATACAGCTCACTCCACCTGATATTAGCCAATCATAGAAAGTGCAACAAGGACTAGCCGGTGTAACGATTTTTTGTTACGACCTTATGTTCCACATCGGGAGTTATAGGAAATCATAAAAAATACGAGCTACAAACTAACATAAATCTAGAACAGACATTAAATTATCACTGTGAGAGGGAGAACCTAATTTGTATTAAAATTAAATCTTTTCACCTTGGCTATGCCAGGACTCGAACCTGAAACCCTCATTCTTAAAAGTAGATAGGCTACTGACCTAGATAAGGTATCAGATGAAAGAACCTTTCAATTCAATTTCAATGTCTGATTTGTTTTAGTTATTTTATGGCAACATTTCAGTTTATTCCCACGCACATTGTATGCCCTTATTAAACAGTTAAAGAATAACCTTACATGGTTTGTGAGCAGAGTAGCGCTGCAAGTGCAAGCTCACTTTACAATGTGGGAACATTTGTTAACTATCCACCTCATTTTAAATGAAATTTGGGAAACAGTCAAAACCATCTCAAATATGATGTCACGTATCTTTACCACACACATTCATATGTTTTGCACAAGGAAAGAATTAATAATTTTATTTAATCATGTTTACATTTTGTAGTCAATGAAAGAAGAAAGAAGGTATTCGGTCAAGTAAATGATTATTTAAATTATGTTTACATTGTTGAAACAAAGTGAGAATGGCATATAAATGTTCTGCGAGACCCACAAGACCCTTTTGTTTAGCACAGCGTCTTACTAACCGCTTGGGTTATACGCTTATGTTCTAATTACGCTAATGAATTTAAGGATAAGGAAGGCTACATTTAAAGGGGAAGTGTACCAACACTTGAGTGGAGCAAGAGTGGAAAACAATTTTTGGAGAAACCAACCTCGATACACCCTACCGAGAGTCAAACCTCGTCATCGGCAGTCTAGTATACTGCAAGAATAGCGTGTTAGACTATCCGGCCACCGAAGCGGGCTAAATTATATTTGCATGTCATAATTTTAAGTCGTTATTTTCAAGTGAAAGTCAGAATAAATAACTTTCTATTAAGTATTAATTTTTTCCACGTATTGAACAAATTATTGAAGAAAGTGTTAAACCTATTTTAATCAAGGAAGTAAAAAGAAAATGATTTCATCTTCATGTTCAGCAAAAATAAAACATTTTGTATAAGAAGTCAAGTATTTATAAGGTAATATTAGATTAAGTGTTTAGTTAGAGTCAGATTAATCAAAATGTGTAGCCCCTATTCCCCCCTGCCACCCAGATTCCCAAAAAACTGAAAATTTTGGTACGTCTCTGTTTGGTACAGTCCAATCCTCATAGGAAGAACCTTATTTGTAGGCTTAAAAACTACTATATATAATTCTATTTATACATCAAGTCCTGTGATCTGCAGGTGTAACTTTTGATAGATATTATTCATACCTCTTACCTTATCAATGATTACTGATTTTTTTTTTAAAGTTCTCGACAACCAAAACTCTACTTTAGCTCTAAAACATACACAAATTGCATGATTCAATACATTTAATGAAAAAAGGTCATTTGGTTCATACTTTTAGTTTACCAATATAAAATGAAATTTGGGGAATATAATGACATCCAATTCTGAATATATCCATTATTTTCTATCTATTATACGAACCGCGTCATAGACAAATGGACACATGTGCCTATAGTATATAGAAAAAGAGCGATAGGCCCAAACAAGAATCACAAATACATCATAATACAATAACTATTTTACGGTAAACAAAGTATTCCCCTCGATTGCATGACATATAAATTCTATATTTTTATATCTGATATTCTTTTAAAATATTTATTGTAATATTGTAATCAAAGTTTGGTCAAATTTCCATATCTTAACATTAGTCTCATTGTGAACAGTTACATACCAATTAATTAGTGATAATATTCATCACTTACATGTTTTTTTTAGTTTCGTCTGGATTGTTTTGATCTTGTCTTACTCGCCTGTTATTTTTGTGTATTCTACTGGCCTTGTCAATATCTTCAGGTGTCTCTGTGTGTTCTACTGGTCTTGTCTATATCTTCAGTATTTCTGTGTGTTCTACTGGCCTTGTCTATATCTTCAGGTGTGTCTGTGTGTTCTACTGGTCTTGTCTATATCTTCAGGTGTGTCTGTGTGTTCTACTGGCCTTGGCAATATCTTCAGGTGTCTTTGTGCATTCTACTGGCCTTGTCTATATCTTCAGGTGTGTCTGTGTGTTCTACTGGCCTTGTCTATATCTTCAGGTGTCTTTGTGTGTTCTACTGGCCTTGGCAATATCTTCAGGTGTCTTTGTGCATTCTACTGGCCTTGTCTATATCTTCAGTGTGTCTGTGTGTTTTACTGGTCTTGTCTATATCTTCAGTATGTCTGTGTGTTCTACTGGCCTTGTCTATATCTTCAGGTGTCTCTGTGTATTCTACTGGCCTTGTCTATATCTTCAGGTGTGTCTATGTGTTCTACTGGCCTTGTCTATATCTTCAGGTGGCTCTATGTGTTCTACTGGCCTTGTCTATATCTTCAGTATTTCTGTGTGTTCTACTGGTCTTGTCTATATCTTCAGGTGTCTCTGTGTGTTCTACTGGCCTTGTCTATATCTTCAGGTGTCTCTGTGTGTTCTACTGGCCTTGTCTATATCTTCAGGTGTCTCTATGTGTTCTACTGGCCTTGTCTATATCTTCAGGTGTGTCTGTGTGTTCTACTGGCCTTGTCTATATCTTCAGGTGTGTCTCTGTTTTGTACTGGCCTCTTATAGATCTGTATCTCTCTTGGTCTCATGATCTGATCGTGTTTAACCTGTCTGGTATTATTTGTTTACGTTCGCTCTAGCTTTATTTATTTCTGTCCACCCTTTCCCTGTCTAGTCTAGTTTAATATTGTAGGCGTCTCTGTATTCATATCATTTTGTACGCTCGTGACGTGGCCTCGTCACAACTAAATATAAAAAGTCTTACCTACACTTTACATCCCTTTTAATGAGGTGGGCTAATGTTAGCAAGGAGTCGAAGGAAGGGCAGTTGTTAATAATTCTTCCCCCTGTGGTGGGCTGGTAGTGTCCCTCGGACACGGGCCGTTGCGCGCAAGCGCAGGAAGTGACCACTGACTTCCTCCCCAACCCCTCTTGTCTGTCTAGGCTGGTGTGTGGGAACCTACCTGCAACCCACTCTTGTTCCTCTGCAGACACTTCATGGCATGTCATTCAATTCTAAACTACCTCTTCCTTAGCTTGGTTCACGTGACGTGATTGAGTGGAGGAGCAATTAACACCCCTTTCCAAAATAACTTTCCTCCATTCTAGAAATAATAGTTATTTTTATCAAAAATGCTATAGCTCTTTTAAAGAAAATACACTTTTATTTACATTGCTTCCCTCAAACTTAACTAATAGGTTATCCAACTATAGAAAAAATATATACCAACTTTAGTAAAGCCACTGAGCCATTTTCCTTAAGTTGTAAAATAACACCTGAAGACGGGGATCGAGCATGGGACCTTTGGCTTGGTACGCCAATGCTCTAATCACTGAGATATCAAGGAAACGTCCCATTCTCAGGTTAATTCTCCATCTTATACCATGCCTCTGTGTTAAAATGTACACTTCATTTATCCTTAAAGATAACGTTGTCACCCTGAAGGGTTACACTTGACCTTATCTTGCTTAGGCGACCTGGTGGTCAAGGGGTAAGGTTGCAGACCTCTACACTGGGGGTCCGGGGTTCAATCCTCGGTCCCGGCACAAATTTATCTGATTCCCAAACCCTTCCTTCACCTCTGACAAGACGTGTATTAATCTCAACTTGTGAATGTGTGGAATGCCAGGTCTCCACCATGGTTCGGATCCCACGTTAAACTGTAGGTTCTCCATTTCATCTCATAATCACCCTACCATTACACATTAGCGTAAGTGCGTAAAACCTGAACGGTTAGTAATACCCGAGGTTAAAAACAATAATTTAAAAGTTTATAACAATTTCCCAAAATGGCTGATAGAATTTTGTTTGAAATGGATATCTGGAGAGGGTTTGATATGAGGAATAACAATATGTAATTGTTTTAGGGACAATATTTTCCGAGGGTTAGTTTATTGATGATTTATACTTTAGGAATTGTAAATTTAAAAAAAAGCTATAGCAATTTTGTTTGAAATGTATATCTTAAGAGTGTTTCAAATGATTATATAAATAATGTTTGATTTTCTGAAGAAAATTCAGTAAAGGGTAATGAGTGCATTTTTAAAAATACTATCACAAACTATAATACTCTATATTAGAAAGTCCCATTTATTTTAAATATCCTCTAAAGGGTTCTACAAGTCACGAATAAAATATTGTTCTTATACTTTTAATATTTTTTAGGTGAAGTTTAAGAAAAGCCTTTTTATAATCTGTTGTCCTGGATAGTAATCAAACAAAACATTTCACTTACCTCAAGGATATTTGGAGCTGAGCTTGTACCAGCAATGCAAATAAGACTCACATGATTCTTCCTTCATATGTTCAACATTATTCAAGTTGGGGTAAGGGCTATCCATCTCAAATGAAGGTGGCACCAAAATACCCAATAGATTTATATATGTAAAGTTATATAATCAGGGTGAGGCAAAAAATGTTCACACATTTAACAACAGTATATATATACTATTTTAACTAATAACTGTGGCAAATTATTAATCAAGGAAAAGTTTCACTCCAATTTAGTGCTTCACGTATATAACATTTAATTTTAATGTGGTAACAAAATTTGTCACCTTAAACATTTGCCTTTCTCTTGACACAGCAGCAGGCACTAATTATATCTGATCTCACTGAGAGAGGTGGGAAAAGTTCTGGTAGAACTAGAATATTACCGTTTATAAATATTTTTAAAAATAGATATAAATGGAATCCTTAAGAACACATCTAGTTTTTATATTATTACAGACAGTATGGCCCATCCGGAATCAAAATTAGTTTTCATCCTTACAAAGACTTGTTACTATCCCTCCATACTGTCGTGAGGATGTCAGCCTGTCCCTGCTCGTCATTCACCACAAAGATTTGTTTCCTGTAGTGAGGGAGGTAATTACCTACACACGAACACAATGGCCTTGATGATGGGTTTGCTTCCATTCAGTGATTTAGTGCAGGGCATGGTGCAGGGTGGGAGCTAGTCTTCAATGGTGCTCCTAGACTCCTTTGAGATTTTTTGATGATGCAAAGGTCATTGTGGGTGTCTTTGTAAAATCGAAGGAGATATGACATTAGACTTGGGCGTTTCAAAGATTCGCACACATCTATGTGTTTATCACCAAAGTTATTTATAACTTATTCTCAAGGATAAGGATTAGAAGGGTTTTGAACAGGAAAATGTACCTGAATCATCGTGAAAAAGGAATGGTGCTCAGAGTAAATTCGATCTAGATTTGAATATCGACTTCCCTGTTAATGGTATTTCATTCCACCGCGAACTGGAACTATCAAACATCTAATTAGTTTAAAATTGATGCATGGGTTATATTTGTGCCCCACGTCTTTTTTTATCCAAGACATCTGCATTTGACACGAATGGAGTGGCGAAGAGGAATATAACATTTTGAGTAAATGTACCAGCACTTGCGAGGAGAAATTGGGGGAAAACTATTTTTGGTAAAACAATACCCCTTGGGAACGCCCAACTGTGATTTGAACCCTGACTTCCCCGTTAAAGAAGATTCCTACAAGATTATGTCTGCGTCTTAACCCGCTGGCCCACTGGTGTGGGTCACATTACTTGTTGCATTTGGTTGAAATCAAGAAAATATATTAATACTGCGAAGAAGATCTTTACCTAGGCCTAAGTGAATATTTTCTCCCGACATGCTCATATGCCTCACGTACATGAGCAATGTTCAACTATTACCGTGTGAAAGATCACCTCTCACAGCTACTGTAAGCGAAACAAGTAGCTATCACAAGAACTTGTGCGTAATTTGGTAGGACCGTATGTGATAGTTTTCAGTGATACCTAAGTATAAATGCGTGTTTAGAAGAAATAATAGTAGTCATACTTTTTCGAAATGAACAGCGATTTCCTTGTTTTTTCCCTGCATCTTTTCAGTTGCTATTTTTTCTTCTAGGTATTATAGGCTCAAACTTACATTTTAGAACTATAATGTTGGTATTTGTATTCTCCTCACCATTGAAAATGTATGTAATCTGTCTCTATTAAACTAAACCTAAAACCTAAAAAAAACCTTGTTTTTTCAATAAATGAGAAACGAGATATCTTGTGTTTAAAAAAAATGGTTTTAAGGAAATTGGTTTTAATTAAATGTATTTCATAGAAATACTCATTCCTTGAATCTTAAGGGATGATGGAAGGGAAGGTGAGATAAGGCCAGTGTTTTTTTTTTGCAGTTTTTATGGCAAAACACTTTATTGGCCCAAATAAATATAATATTGCTCCAGTATAAATATAGAATTTTTTTTCACGTAGTAACCTCAAAATTTCTATAATATTTGTCAAGGGTGTTCTAGAATTTAATGAAAACATTTTATCTTCATTTAAAAAGTGTGTTGGATAATGACAGCGTTAATTCTCATGAAAGATATTCAGGAACGGTTGATATACCATAATATGAAGAAACTTTGTAATGTCCCTGATTTGACCCTAAAGAATATTTGAAAGCATTGACAATATTTTCTTCTTCTTAATTATATATATATAATTTTTATTATTTTTATTTGAATTTTATATTTTATTACTTGATGCTTAAAACAAGTCTTCTTCTAAATTATTCATATATGCTAGTACCAGATTCTAACTAGGAAATTACTAGTTATTTCTTGTTGTTAAGTTCATTCCCTGAAGTTCAGAGGCATCAGCTATCGTAACTAACTTCAGTGTGTGACATAAAGTTGAGTCATAATTACAATGTAAAAGTCTTTTAAAATTAACTTCCTGCTCTGGAACAACCCAGATTGAGGCATTTTTCGGTTCTAGGCCATGCTGTATGCTTCTATACGTTTTCGCGAACTAAATTCTAGTAAGTTCCATTGGGTTGAGGTATATCACGAGTGGTGTAATCTCAGAGCTCACTTTGTGATGTCAGTAATTGTCTCGGACGGAAGTGTGTTAGGCGCTCGTCTAGGTTGTATTCAACATGGTCATTTTTCTATCCAAGTATCAATAACTATCATTGAATAAACCAATATCAAACTCTATCTGACGTTAGTTATTTCTATTATAAAAAGTGAGGCTCAATTTTGGGGAGTAATAACTATTCTATAACGTAACACATGACGAAACAACCGCGGGACAATTAAACAAGTAAAAGTCCCGTAATGTTATAAATGACTTCCAAACGTGGAGCATTTATCATAAAAAGTATTACGTAAGGTGGCAATTGGCGGCCCAACGTAGAGCAGCTATAAGAACATAACAATTGGCGTCCAACTTGTGTCATAACAATCGGCATCCAAACGAGGGGCCCGTTATGAGAACGTAACAAATGGCGTCCAAACTAGAGGCCATTGTGTGGCGTAACAACTTAAACTATATATTTGTACTGAAGCAATATTTTATTTATTTATGCCAAAAAAAAAGTCTTTGACATAAAATGTGCAAAAACATTGACCTTTTCTCGCTTCCCTTCTATCTTATCTTAAGGGTAATTGATTAAATGGCAAAGCTATAATATTTGTTAATCTAGGGTTATAGATGCATATATCATATTTTTTAAATTGAAAAATGGCACCCGGACACAGGAATCTAGCTTGGGACATTTGGACACTACTTATCAATAGTTTGGTGCAAAATTCTCTACTGAATTATGTATGGAAATATCCCCCTTGAGTATTAAAGACGTTTCGGTTGTTGCCTTGTCTCTTATCATAACAAACATAACCGATATCCAAGATGGAGATTGTTGTAGGTTGCAGACGCAAGTCTCTTATCTTCTTTGTTTGAAATCCTTACTTGAAATTGTAGCACATGCAGTGGACATCTAAGAGAATACTTCTTACACGTTATTAGTTTGCACTTGTTGAAGGATAACATTGATGAATTTGTGTGTGTATGTATATATATATATATATATATATATATATATTTCACACAAAGAGAGTATTGAAGTTTTGAAAATTATCAAACTCAAAATTTTAAAGGCCTGAGAAATTGTATCCACCTATAGCTCTAAGAAATGGGTCTTAATATCCTGTATGACTCTATTTTTGTCTGACCATCAACTACATACTATCTGTACGACCCAATTTTCATTAGAAGGAAGTTATCTGAGAACTAGAAAAACTACCAGATCTAATACTACGTCTTATAGTAAAGTAATGTGTTCTGCACCTGTACATTTCAATATATATTATCAGTAGTTATAAATTAACACTAATAAAATAGTAAAATGTTATCAATGTTAACAGAAAAATTATGTTTGTATTTTATAAAAGGCTTTTCCTATAAAAACTGGCTTGTACCTTGTGAAATGGTTTGATGGATTTCGCTAAAACTTGAAATATGGACATAACATTGTAAAAGCAAAGTCGTGATTTAAATTCAAGACCTAAGAATTTATTGGTAGCTTACAAACTACTAATTTTCGAGAATGCATTTTTTTCCCTCCACAACGTCAACCCACCTCGTCCAACATCCATAGCAAGATCTCCATCCTACTCCTCCATCAACGTCAACCCACCTCGTCCAACATCCATAGCAAGCTCTCCGTCCTACTCCTCCACAACGTCAACCCACCTCGTCCAACATCCATAGAAAGCTCTCCATCCTACTCTTCCACAACGTCAACCCACCTCATCCAACATCCATAGCAAGCTCTCCGTCCTACTCCTCCACAACGTCAACCCACCTCGTCCAACATCCATAGAAAGCTCTCCGTCCTACTCCTCCACAACGTCAATCCACCTCGTCCAACATCCATTCCAAGCTCTCCGTCCTACTCCTCCATAGCGTCAGTCGAATGGACGGGCGGAAGACGAGGACAGGAAGGAAGAGTCCAACATATTTTCACATTGTTCTGGAACCGGAAGAAAAGAAACAAACTCCACATTAAGAGTGCACGTGTCTTTTCCTCTTGGTTAGCCGAGCGTCGCCTCTTCAATTATCAGCCTCATATGCTGTCCAGAGCGGTGTTGAGCCTCACGCCGGTACAGTCGCTACACCATGGAAACTGTACACAGTGTCACGTTAGTTCAGTTGCAGCAATACTTGACTACAATACTTGAGGGGAAAGGCCGTTATGAAAGGAAGGCTGTACATATACAGTACACTCGGGTACACCCGGGGGGGGGGGGGGGGGGGGGGGGATAAAAG